>JACXGK010007667.1:0-24599 GCA_016801125.1 Novumbra hubbsi
CATGTCCTTCATATGTCCCGGTCTCAGACAGACAGACGGCAGTAAAAAGCTTTCAGTGAGTTGTAAAAATGGAAATGACGCCTCGAGTCTGGAATAGAATATGCCTCACATGGAATGTATTTGAAATCTCCTTGGGAAGATATTGGCAGTCACTGATGCTGTGGGGGAGCTAAATCAAACTCTCTCTCACCCCCCGTCTCCCTCTCTCTCTTTCTCCCTCCTTAATTTCCCTCTTACTGTCCTCTTTAAAATTCATGGACTTCCTTATCTCTTTTACAGAATTGTAATTATATTTCCACAGAGACTGCCATGACGGCATGAACAACCTGGGTTTTATGTACATAACATACATTCAGTTTAATAGGTGAGGCGCAAATGAACATAATATTTGCACACACGTCATTGACAACAATGCATACAGAGTGAATTTCGAGGAATTCCACAAGTTGAATGAAACACAATATCAAGCATTGTCAATGTGCAGCTTGTCAACCGTGCGAGTATTACGGAATAGTAGTCTTCATCTGACTGGTGTGGAACGCCGTACATGGAACTGATAAGCGCAATGTGAGCATTTAGAATTGGAATGACCAGCTTTCGCAGCCTTTATCTTTTTTGTTTTGGGAAGCAAAAAACGTCTTTGTGACTCTCTTTGTGGAAACTGCCTAGAACTTCCCGTGGGACGTGGTCCCCGCCCGTCCGCCATAGAACCTCACCTGTTATGGAGCAGTCTAGGTTATCCGTGCTGGAGCCGGGCGTGTGCTCCATACCGCGGAGGGGTCCGGACATCTCGTAGCCCTCGTCATCCTCCTCTTCCTCATCCTCCTCGTCCTCGTCTGGGATGTCGGTCTCCATGTCGGACACCAGGGTGCTGGACACGTACCCCACCGGAGGGGCAGGGGCCAGGGGTGGGAGGGGAGGGAGTGGACCGCCCTGCATGTGCCTGTCGGAGAGTCAGAGATGTGCGACGAGCAGTTACCAAAACAGAGTCGGGGGGGGGGGAGGAAGGAATACAATGGAAGGCGAAATGAAATGAACTATCAGGGCAGCATTTTTTCCTGACGCTACGAATAAACCGGGACACGACTGGTTCCGCGGCTGCTTCACCCGGTGCAGTTGGAGAGGGTACGGTGGGCACGCTCCCCGGGCCCGTCGACGCCCGCCTGTCACCCCTCGCCCTGGGCCTCGCTGCGCCCCGCCTCGCGTCGTGCTGCTGACAGCCCCGTTCGCATGGGGGAGAGTGGTCGTGTCTTCTGATGTAATTACTGGCTTTCTCCGGTTGTCAGCGATTCCCTCAGACCAATGTAGTCATTACGGGCTAACATGACAGCTCCTTCCTGACGAGTCGTCCCTATTCTCTGTAGCGTAATGAATGAAGACAGGCCTCTGTCTCCCTCTCTCCCTTGTTTTTCCCTACACCTCTCCCGACAGGATGAAACATGGGCTTCGCGCGTCGGCTGCGAGCAACGCAACAATGAAAAGAGCACCCGGCATGGCTGCGGCCTAAACAAGTGCTTTAGCGAGCTGAAGAAGTAGGGCGTAAGTGGTAACACTGGCCCATTAAAATGAGATGATCAATGACGGTGACGGTTTTGCACAATGCCGGAACTGTACAGCTGGCATGAGTCATAAATAAAACCATTCGAAGAAGGAAGGAATAGACACTGGGGAGAAAAAAGAAATGTGTGGCAGGCATTCCTGATTGACCCCCGTTTTCAGTCTGCTCTGCAGTTAGCCCCGCCTCCAGCGGCGGTACGTACCACGTCTGTTTGGCCACGTCCAGTTGGTAAGCGCGGGTCAACTCGTCCAGGTGGGCCTGGAGCATGGGCTGGAGCTCCTCCCGCGGAGAGGGGGTGAGGGTGGCCGTGGACTGCTGGCCGAAAGAGACCGCGGCCGGGGACGAAGCCACGCCCCGAATTGGTGGGGTGGGGACCCTCTCCTCCCCCTCCTCCTCCAGCTCGTCCTCCATTCCCTGGTGGAGGTAGGTCTGCACGGGCATGGGGGGCCCCCATCCGTCACACTCGTACCTGGGGCAGTCGCGAGGGGGTGGAGGGGAGGTAATAGAAGTAGTGTGAGCAACCTTCCTACTTCTCAACAAGCGCCAGACTCGTCTTTTTAAAAGAAAACTTTTAGCGTTTTCTTTTTTTTTATACCTTAAGCGAAGCTCTGATGGGAGCGAGGGTTTTCATTCGCCGTAACTGTGCTTACACACGCTGAAATAATACTGGTCGTAAAGACAATGTTCATTAAAGGGATTTGTCAGTGTGAACACTCCATAGGAAAAAACGGTTTTAATCTGCGGCCATTAAGTGTTTTAGATTTACAGGGCTGAGGATTCCTCATTTGCCAGTCAGCCCATTAAAACAGGCTCTCCGATTGGAGACGAGGGTGAGAAGACAGTGCACCTTCACGAGACAGTTATAAGAGCCACTCTGTGGAAGTGTTTCTATTTTGGGATGCAATTAACGCTTCAGCAAACATCGCCCGAATAAATGCAGACATTTTTATTGGTCCACGTGTCACGATAAGATGTGGGCCTTTTTTTGTGTGCGTCGAAAACACTTCAAGAGTCAGTAAAAAGTGTTTAAATCGTGAAACAATATTATTGTTACATGAAGGAACGGCACTGTCTGTCGGGCGACAACAGTAACAGCCGTGTGGGATCCTCGCCGTAGAACAAAGCAGACGAAGAAGAGGGCCAGCAATGTGAGGAAGAAAACATAGTCTACCAGCATAGAATTTCCCATCCGACTATTAGTTATAGACATACACATTCTCACTTTTTCTTGTGCACTAATGTGCCCTTCTATTTTCATCTCTCCCCGTCTCGCAGCTTGAAACCATGCAGTACCGAAATGGTTCAGGACTATATGAGATTCAGCAGAAAATATTTCTATCAAACTGTGCGTTAGGCTGCTTTCCCCAGGAGACTGCAGTGCTGAAACAATGTTTACACCACTCATAAAGTTTCTCCCATAATAAAACATGGGGCGAGCTGGTAGACTGGTTTAATACCATCTGTGTGCCCATCCTTGCCGGACCGCCGGCCTGGGGGGGAAAATCGACTGATCTCTCTGGTCCTCTCCAGATGTTTTAGCGAAATTGGCCGAAAAAGAAAAAGGGTCTTGCTAGCCAGCCACAAACAGTTGGTTCGGTTCTACTGGAGCTCAACGCTGTACCCACATTCAATTGTTTCACCTCACACACCCGCGATGATCTCCTGACGACTAAGCCTCAATAACAACAATGGAACAAGCGTTGATCGTTGTGGATGTGTATTTAATGAGACTGTATGAAGTATCACGGTGCATGACTATGTGAGTGTATACTGGTTGTGTGTGTTTGTGGGTTTCACTCGCACCTTCCTCCTTCATGGTGCTCGTTGGGGTAATGGTCCCTCTCAGTGCCAGGAAGAGGGTGTATCGGGGGAGGGGGCAAAGGCACGTTGGCCCAGTTGGAGCCGTTGGCCTTCGTGGGTTTGGCTCCGGCCTTTGACTTCTTCTTCTTCCCCCCTTTACCGCCTGAAGACAGCAGAGACGGTGCAAGTTAAAAAGACGGACCTGGACGACACCAAAAAATTACTCTGAAAATCTAAAAAGTCAATATTATCAGTTTAACAAACAGATATTGCCATGAGAAATCAATTGAACGTGTAAAAACAGTGCATTGCTCTGTTTAGAAAATCAGGTCATTGCAACATCTTGAAGCTCCTTGTTCTCAGAAACCATCATTGTTTAGAGAAACTGGTAAGAGCATCTGGCCGGGAACTGAACGTTGTTACACAGAATCGCTCCTGTCATTCACTTGGGATTATAGCATGTGCTAAATGACAATGTATATAAAAAAATAACATTGGAATGCAGAGGCTGTTCCGTAACATGTGCTATATGACGCCAGAACTCGGGCTGCTACATAATATTGCTAGGGTTTGACTCTCAGTTGTTCAGAGCATGTTTATCCTATAAATGGGCATCTTTTGCAGATAGTTTTTTGACAGAGAAAGGAAATGCTATAGATTGAGAGGACCTAAAACGTTTTGAAAGAGAAAACTAAACTCAAAAAATCTTATTGCCACAATCAGACAAATAAGCTAAATAGCTGCAAGTCCATATTTCCATATATTAGAACTCATGTCATATACAACTTATTGTTCTCTATTTTCAAAGAAGGGTTGCTACAGAATACGCACCTTCATGAATAATGAGAACTGCCATGATTATCAGTGTCTCAGAATTCCCTTGTGAAAGCCTAACACTGTTAGATCACAATTCATAACTTGGCTCATAATCTGCCTAATGCTGGCAATCGATCAATTTCTAAATTGACGCCTACCTGTCCCGAATTAGGATTTAAAATATTATTCAGCTGGTTGAAACCACAATAATGGCAGAAACGCAAGGTGGTTTTCCAAACCAAACTACAATCAGCATGCTCCAGCTCCTCAACAGCCCATCTAGGACAGCTAAAGACAGAAAACTATTCTTTGTTATTAAAGTGCATTGATTCCCTCAACCCGACCGTTTCCTTGAATGTTGCCTCCATTACGCTTTTTCCAGGTAATGTCACTATTTTCCGGACTATTTTCCAGAATATTTCACATATTGTAACTGCAAGCGTGAAATCTACGTAACATGAAATGTGTATTGTTTGGATTCAATCTCGAGCCAGGTGAACTCCAGTGCTGTCCCCGAGTCTGACAATTGCAATGCATTTGGTGTTCTATTCATCTTTAGCACCAAACATTTCATTTCAGCCTTATCCACATGGGCAAATACCCACGAGCGTGAGGGGTTAAACATCCTCGACATTCTCCAACCTAGTGCTGTCAATGGGCCCTGTCTGACAGCAGCCTTACACAAATCCTCAAGGCCAAATGATGAAAAGCGTACTTCGATTGATTGAAGGCCTCAAATCTCCATAGAAACGGGTAGAAAGCAGCAGCGCAGAAGCCAAGAGCAGTCCCTCGCGTGGAAGCCATTCCTCAGTGTCTCCGTCTTGCTCGCAGTGTGGGTCCACAATGAAATATCTCACTTCAGAACATCAACGTAATGAATGGCTCTGTGATGTCTGTGTGGCCCTAATGGAATTCACTGAGTCTATTACACTTTCATTTATTTTATTATGGCGGATACCGAACTGCCCGACCCAATCCATTTCCCCTCACACCTTTCCAAAACTCGATTCTCCTCCATTCCCCATCCATCTTTATAACGCCGTCCTAGGTCTGGGGTTTATATGATCTGGTGAATATGGTGGGGGATGGTCTCTTTGTCCCAGGTGACCACTGACATCTAAAGCCTACGGTTATCTTTTTAAGCCGGCCTCGGTGCGGTCGTCGGGCCACATCGCTTGTCATTGAGAGAAGCCTCTGCGCTCGCTCCGTACAGAAGGGACTTTCAACTTCACGTTTCCAAAGTGTCCTTGTGACGCTGATTGCACTCGCTGTGAGCAACGGATGTGTGTCTGAGAGGAGTGAGGGGACACTGACAGTTTTGAGTCCACTCCAAGAGTACACGGAGCAGACTCCACTACCAGTCTACTAGAAGACACCTTGCATCTCAATCCGGAAAACATCCTTCCCGTTCGACATTTACTTGCCAAGCAAACAAGCTTGTGAAAAGTGTCCTCTAAGGCCATGCACATGCATATCTGTCACCTGCTGGTCAGAATCTGTCACCTGCACCAGTTAGGCTGTGGACAGAGACAGAAAGTGCAGCATGTTTTGATAACCTTCAACTGAGAAATCCTTAATTTCGCTACAAGCTGTTGACGGTTACCAGGCGTGAATGTTCCCATCATAAATGCTTGCAAAGATGTTGCGGCCAAAACAGGAGAGATATAATATTAGGAACGTAAGAGAATAGAGGTGTCAGAATAAGATTTATAAAGAATGTGAGTAATAAAAAAACAACAGCCGGCCCAAGGCAGGAGACTCAGCAGTGTAAGTATAGTCTGAAAGTAATTGGGTTTTCTAATCGTTCCTCTGGGCGAAGCTCGACTTTTCCCAATAAATGGTGAGCTGGCGTGATTGCTCAATCAACCCGAGTCCCTACTCACCAGAGCAGGCATCAATAGTGTAAATTAGCCCATGCCATGGAGGGAAAGACAGCCGACACAAATTACAGTCAGCATTACTAACATATGAAAAATACAAAGAGAGCCTTGGCTACAGGAGTTCCACAGGAATTACACAGCAGAGCCATCTCTTGCTGACAAGCACTGGGCCTTCCTTCAAAGGGAAGCGACCACTATATATAGATGGGGCGCTTGGTATTTATACCGCCTGGCTTGGCCGCTCCTAGTCTATAACTGTGGGGCCGGTTCTGTTTTCATTGTGTGGTTCGGTACTGACTGAGAATCGCAGGCAGAACCACAGCACGGAGAGTCCAGAAGGGCTCGGGGATATATGGCACTGAGAGAATACATTGGACACGTTTTAAGGACGGGTGGGGATTTCTTTCGAGTATGAGAATATTTCTGGAATTGTCCAAATAGCACAGGAAAAGTATGGGGAAGTTGAGCTTGCTGACTTAAGACACGTAAGGGAATACCCCTGCTAGACAAATAGCTAGCCTGTGTGCCTATTAGTGAAACCATGAAAATGTGTGTGGCAGATGGGAAGTGTTGAAGCATTTGGCCTGGAACCAAAAGGTTGCTCGATTGAAACCCTGAGCACATGAGCTGAAAATGCAGTTCTGCTTTTGGGCGAGGCAGTAACCTAACCCATCCGGAGGGGTTGTGTTCAAAGCGCAATTGAATGTTTCGGTCGGAAAACTTGCGTGCGGACGATGACTAAAATAATGTCATCCTTCCAGTTTAGATGATGTAGTAGGGTAGCAGACCCTCTGACTAGTCCCTGGACAATGTAGCTCAACAGAAGAAATTGTAGCCTGTGAGTGGAGCACAGGTGCAAGTCAAAGCAGCAAAAATGCTCTTCTCATGGGTTTTCTGTAGGGTACCGGTAATACAGGGAGCATGGAGCTCATCGCCTAGCTACCTCTCCTTCATCTTGTCTGCCACTGCACCGCCTAATGAGTGGCCCCAGCATGTCCCCCAGTGGAGACCCAGCTACCATTAAAGCTGCTCCCTTTCTGTTCCTTTTCATCTAGCTCCGCACTCTCTCCCAGACCCGACGTTCATTATTCTCCTTAGCTCCTTGGAGAGGAGCACTGTGCGGCACGCTGCTCTCTGTACCTCTTCTCCTTTCAAATGTCGGGTTTTCCGTCAAATGCCTTTTGAAAAGCGGAGAGTCTTGAAGGTGCCTCTCTGGCCATTTAAGGTGAATTCCGAAAGTGTTTCTACTGCTTGTGTAAAGACACCATGACAGAGAGTTGTACTGTTACCTTAGTCTCCACAGACGCACGGAGATGAGAAACTAAACAAGCTGAATGCATATTTAATAGGATTCCGCTTCACTTAAACCAAGGCACTCGCGCGTGTGTGTCTGTGTGGGGGTGAGTGCAAGTGTTTATAAAATGCACCACAGCAGAGACGCTACGTCTCTGTAATGCTATCACGTCCCGTGTGACCGGGCTGCTGTAAGTGCAGGAGCACACTCTCGACGGCATTCCCATACAGGTGAATCAAATTAGTGGGAACAATATGCTAAAATTCCCTGACATTTAAGGAAAATAACCAGAGGCTACCGAATGAAATACACCCCGCTGGTTCAAAACAATCAAGAGCTTTCTCGTCCCCTGGCTCCTGGCCCCCCGAACGTGCAAATACTGGTCTGCCCTCTGAACCCAGCGGCACACTTACACGAGCCGTTTTAATCAAACGCTCTCCGTCTCATCTACCTCTCCTCTTTTCCTGCTCTCTGTCTTTCTCACCCCCTATCTTCCTCGTCTCTCCGTTGTTCTTTCCTTCCTGTGATACACGCGGGGAGTTCTGAAACGGGCCTCCTGCCTGGCTGAACCGGCTCTAGCCGGGGCACTGCCCGTGTCTATGTGTGCCGGTCTCCCTGCTCCAGCCTAATGGCTGCCCATCCGTTGGATCAGAGACCGGTTGAGGCAGTGGTGTGTAACTCCATTAAAAACAGAGAGGAGGACTGGGGGAGGGGGTGGGGGGGGTGCCGGAGAGGAGGCCTCCATCTGGTCAGCCTTTAAATGACACAGTAATTCCCGGTACATGGGTTTTACTGTGGTCGCTAACCGTTAGATGAGGGAACAAGGGACACATTCTCGCTACTTTAGTCACTCAAGCGTCTCAGATGGTGAGGGCCTTGTGTATGTTTTGTGTGTGTGTGTGTGTGTGTGTGTGTGTGTGTATAGACTCATAATGCACCACTCCAACTGTCTAAAAGAGTCTCCTCGCCCCAATTCTCATCTGTTCTCATGGTACTTCTGGTATGAGACTGAGCTAGTTACAAAGCCCAGCTGTGATGGCAGGAGCACAGCTAGGATTCCTGGACCCCTATCCATTAGCAAACTGCATCGCTCTTCCCTCCCAAGACAGATTACAGTTTGTTTCTACAACTAATTAACGGGACGGAGCGCCTGACAATGTGAATGGGGTTTCACTGTGGCATACAATATTTATGTCCTCTAAAACAGGCATCGGAATACGCTGAGAACAACCGGGGCTTTCCAGCAGACGCATGCATCATTCACCTGAAATGGGTTGTGAGTATAGGCAGTGGAGCAAAGCAAAAGAGGTGAGTGGCGAAGAGGGGGTTAATGAAGACCGCTCTTAAATGTCAGGTTTTGCACATGCAAAAGAGATCAATAAAGCAATTAACAAAACCAATCAATCACACGGTCGATTAAACGACAGGGTCCCACGAGATGTTTCAGAACGTCGAGCAATGAGAAAGGGGACCAATCAGATCACCCTCAGTTCACCAAGTCCCCAGAAGAAAACCAACCTGATAGGCTGCCGCTTCGCTCTGAGCTGTTGTGAGAGCTTGTGGTGCTGAAATCTTGTGATTGGTTGTGTGGCATTCTATTAGACAATCCCTCTGCCAATCGGTAGTCAGGAATGTAAAGGAGTGCTAGTGGGGTTAAAGGGTAAACATGTAAAGTGGCATCAGGTGATTAGCTGACAGCACAAGCACATGCAGAACATGCAGTTAGAGCACCAGGTAAGTGAGTGGATAGTTCTCACACACAAGTCATACAATCCACACATTTTTGTCTCACACAGATACCCTCTCACTCACACTCAAGTTAGCTGTGTGAACAAATTTGACTCTTTCGTGATGCCTAATAGCAATGCAGATTTTTTTGTTGCTGTTCAATACGCTTGAAGAAGAAACACATTAATTGTTTTGAAGAGGAAAAACATTGTCGGACAAATTATTATCAGTTCCTAAGATGGTAGAGATAAATCCACTTTAAACAGATTTAAGTCATTTCATGTTTTTACATAATCAAATGTCACTATTTAAAATAATGCTAGACAGAGCAATGGATTGGGAATGTACTTTGTGAATCATTACATTATGGGCGTATTGTAAAAAGACTATATAATTAATCTACTTTGAACCGTTGGAGAACAAGATCATAAATATGTATGTTAAGAAGAAGAGCCTTGAAACCCTCATTAGTCCTCAAGAAAGAAACTCCATGAGACTTTCAGAAAAGTATTCTATCAAATCTCTTATGATTAAATTTGATTATTTTCATAAATATTAGCTGTGCAAAGGAAGTCAGGTAATTAGTTAGAAACACAGAGTGAGAGAACTAACTCAATCCAAAACTAGAGGAAATGGAAGCTCTTTATCAGGTGTTTACTTAACCTTGGAAAATGACCAAGACTGAATGGCTGTGAGGGAAAAATGTGTCCTTAAAATTGAATCAGTCGGCCACGGACGGTGGACTTGGAATGGGCTTCAAAGACAGATTGTGAAATAGTGAGTTTGAAAGTACAACATTCTGTTGGCTCACAGAGAACCCGTGGCTTCTAAACAGAGGTGAACTAGGGTATCATATGAAACGATCCGCAGTGCTCTGTCACTCAGCTCCGATTTGTCCAGGGGTCGTGTCCTCACTACAAGAGCTGTGTGATCAAGATGGTTGGGGCTAATATTACACGGCATGAGTTTGGCTGTGCATTTTACGGCTGTGTTTAGTTCAGGGTATTTAGCGTGACAGGGAGTTATGAGAGATTTCACACTCCATGACACACACCATAACAAAGACCTTCCTTATACACTCCCCATTCCACGTACTGTTGTTGCAGGAGTTCTTGTCAGGCAGGGAGTAGCCCAGGTTGGCCATCTCCTGCTTGGCCTGGATGGAGGCTTTCCACTGGGCCTCAGGGAGGTCCACAGCCAGCTCGTGGATACTGCTGGAGTGGAGGATCTGGGTGGTGGCGTAGGGCGTAGCTCCCTGGGAGCCCTGGCTGGGGCTGTTGTAGTTGGCTTTGGTGGTGAAGTCTATGCTGCTGTAGATGGCCCCGTCCGACAGCATGGTCCCGGACTTGTCCCCATTAGCGCCGGTATCTGGGAGACGGACGGAAAACAGGTTCTAAAGGCTGAGCTCTCCCGAGAATATCCACGCAACAAGAACCTCGCAGACATTTTTATAAAACAGAGCGATGACAGGCGCTGAACGTCGCTCCTCCTCAAGCCCAATTACGAATGTGTGACTAGCTGTGCTTCCGGGCTGCGTGAACCCAAACCCAGGGGTCAGAGGACGTTACTGTGGAGCTCCAGGCTGAGGGGGTCTGCTCCCTACATGTCCATCTCAGTGCTCAATTCAACGCCCGTCAATGCAGGCATTTCAAACCTAGCCCAAGGACTCCCAGCCTTGACCCCCCCCCCCCCACCATCTCACTCTAATTCCTCCCTCTCTATCTCCCTCCCTCTTCCCCCTCTCTCGCTGTGGCTGATGAGGGATCGCGGTGCCCGTCAGGCCGCCCGGCCCCTCTGCAGTACTGTATGGTGGGCCCAGTGAAGGGGGGATGATGTACAGCCCTGGCGGAAGCGTCCGCATCTGCGCCAGTCAAGCTGCTCCCGTCCTTCACGTCTGGCTGCCCGGTGCCATCTTGTCACACACACACACGTGCACGCGCGCACACTCTCACTCCCTTTCTACCTCCATTGCCCTCTCTGTTTCTCCCTCTGTCCCTTTCTGCCCCCCCGCCCCCTTTCACCAGTCGTGTCCTCTGAGGTATGGCCGCTGACACGCCGGTGGACTGGTTCCCATTACTCAGCCAGTGACATTGCATACGCGGGTCCGTTACGCGCTAGACCCCCCCCCCCCCTCCCCCTCCCCCTCGTGTGACGTGTAAATGTATATCCAGACGCGCGTACGCGACGAGCATACAGGTTCACACCTCCGTCCCGGGCGGGGGAGAAGGCCGGAGATGATGAACAGCCTGAGGGGCTGGGGGCAGAGGGGCAGTCGGCCTTCAACACAGCCTAGGAGGAAGAAGGAGCCGCCCGGTTCACTCACCCCCCCGGCCGAAGTTACTGAGGTCGTTGGGTCCCCCGGAGCCGCCGTTGACTGGGAGGCTGGTGGCGGGCCACGAGTCAGCCAGCCACGGGTATCCCGGATCACCGGCATTCAGAAGGCCTGGGCGGCTGTGGAACAGAACAGGATTACAAAACGGGACCGGTAAGGACGTTCAGCAGTAGACCTAGCGTTTTAATTAGCGTTAGCTCTGGCAAGTAGCAAAAGTAAACTCCCACACATCCACAAATCACATTACGTGTCATTCTGAATAATTGAAGCATTTCCTGACTGGATTTTCCTGTTTCCTGAAAGGAATAGAAACACGACAGGAATCAGCAGGGGGCCAATAGGAAGACGCGATATCAAACATATGTTCTAATGTTAGTGTGTCTGCGTGCTTGCAGATGTAAGCATGTGTGTGTGTTTGTGTGGAAAGGGTGAGGCTAAGCCGGCAAAAAGCTTCTAATAATAATGAGACAATTCAGACACACTTTGTGGCATTTCCATGAAGTTAAATTACCTTCTGGCACCATAACACTCTATATCTCCTTGTCTTCCTGCTGTGTCTTTGTCTATCTGTCTTTCTGTCTCTTACTCAATCACTCAAACACACACACACACACACTAATACTATTATTACAACCCAAACACACGCTCTGCCACCCTCCCCAAAACCGCCCCCACCCAAACCCAATGGCACCAAACCAACCCAAACCAATGTCCCCTATCACTAACATATATCGCTCTCCCGTTAACCCCTCATAGCAATGCCCAAAACTGCTTAGCTGGCACCTCGCCCATCCACGATCCCCACCCAGGTCTCTCACGTCCGTCCCCAGCCCCGATCCCCACCCAGGTCTCTCACGTCCGTCCCCAGCCCCAATCCCCACCCAGGTCTCCCACATCCGTCCCCAGCCTCTCACGTCCGCTTGCAGGACGCTACGACCTACTGACGTTTGTATGGGACCAAGCTCCATTTAACAGGTGTTGGGAGTCCCTCCCAGTGGAGAAGGGTTCATAAACATCTCCCATTAAGACTTTAACGTGTTATGGGTGACTGCCGGACGACCATTACTGCCTGTATTGGTGCAATCATGTCTCAGCCATGTTACCATGACAAACACAGAGGGAGTTGCATGAGATATGAGAGGTGTTCTTTTTTTTACAGCAGTTTGTTACTACAACACTAGTTTTCTACACCTGACCATAAAATGCTTTTATTTTCGTCATACTGATTCTCTGGTAACCTTGAATAAATCGAGGTGGCATTTTTCTGCACTGGGTTGAGCGGAAAGGCGAAAGGAGACGTTTGTCTCCACAAATGCAACTACCTAGCATTTTCTCCTAGCATGTTGTCCTCAAGAAAATAGCTGGTTTGGTGCGATCGGACGTGCAGGACTGCCTCTGCTTTTAGTGCTCAACAACATCCGACAGTAAGTGGCAAGCAGTCTCTGTCTCAGTGCAACACCTTAGTGCTCTGCCTGACGGGTGAGGTTACACCGAGTGCCGGGGGGCCGGGGGGTTGGGGGGTACTGAAGCCCCGGGGCAGAGCCAGGCAATGGGCGCTCCGCAGTCAGTCTCACCCTCAACAGCAGAGCCACAGGTCCTAATGAGAGGAACCGTTCCGTGGAGGGGGAGTCCGGATTACCGACATGCTGCAGAGACCATGGGGATATCAAAAGCCTCTGACAAGATAACAGCCTTCGCTGTGGATTTTGCATAGCAAAACAGGCCCCGGGGGGAAAAGAGTCATTCAAATTGATGGCTTCGTATAAGACACGTGCACTTGTCTTTAGAAGAATACATCTCCTCCTCCACTCTCCCTCTCTTTCTTTCCCTCCCTCACTCACTCCCTCCCCATCTCTCTCTAACCCCCGTTTTACTATCTTTTCCCCCACACACCTCATGCTTTCATCCCTCACTCCCAACATCTGTCAGCCTGCAGTTTCCTGGCAGTTGACAAAGAAGGGAGAGGGGGTGTGGTTCTCTCTCCTGCCGACTGCGGCTACACTGCACCATGGAGGAGCTTTTCTACAGAGCTGTCTCCGTAGCGGACCGACAGCCCTGCTAACCCCGAATAACCATCCTTCAGCCAAGTGCAGAGGGACCAGAGAGACCATTCGGAAGACAAGGTGTTGACACTGGAAATGGCTGCCTCGTCCTTGCATTTATCACACTGGGGCGTTCGTGGATCGGATAATTAGAATAAGAACGATTTCTTTTGGGAGCATTTGTTATACGGGTGTCAGGACTCTGAGGTGGAAAACGGTCATATGTCTTTGAAAAGTTGACTGCTAACTTTTAATCCTAGTTGAGTTGGGGATGTATGGCAGCCTTGGCTCTGATGAGATTCGATTTTGTGCTATTTTCCTGTCAGGTGTTGGGACTGTTCGTTGTGGCAAGTAGCAGACCTTAGTAACGGTCCCACGACGCCGGACGCAGGGCCAACCATAAACCTGCCAGCACAGAGATATTAATCCCAAAACATCCACATAAACCAATCAGCACAGAGATATTATTCCCAAAACATCCACATAAACCAGTCAGCACAGAGATATTTAACCCAAAACAACCAAATAAACAAGTCAGCACAGAGATATTAATCCCAAAACAACCACATAAACCAGTCAGCACAGAGATATTACTCCCAAAACAACCTCAAAACCTGTCAGCACAGAGATATTAATCCCAAAACAACCACATAAACCAGTCAGCACAGAGATATTACTCCCAAAACAACCTCATAACCTGTCAGCACAGAGATATTAATCCCAAAACAACCACATAAACCAGTCAGCACAGATATATTAATCTCAAAACACCCACATAAACCAACCACACTCAGCTGCCTACTGCTCAATACAACCCACACTAAAAGCTTGCACATTAAATGACACTAAAGGCATGTTCAAGCATGCATTTCCATTTTAGATTTACATTCACAGAGCCTTCTGTCATTTAGCCTCTGGATTCTGTGATCTAAGTCAATCTCCATAGCAACAGGGTCGGAAGAACTCATTGGCTGCAGTGCTGTGCTGAGCCCAATCTCCATTGGACAGATTCTGCTCGGGCCAAAAATATCGATCAGCGCCAAAACAGGAAGTTATTACTAGCTCCTAATTACCATCTCTATATTGGCAGAGAGAAAAGGAATGAGCCCTTATCGCCTTTTATCAATTTCAGTTGAGCAGCCAAAGTTAAGCCATCCAGGTCTAACCAATGAGCAGCCTATTCATCTTCCATGAATCATTTATTCGTTGATCGATTCAGTGAGTTATTCAGTCAGCGCAATTTGGCTGCAGCCAATGTAGAGCTGGTAACAGACGGGCTCCATTTGCTATTGTCTAATTAATGCAATAAACATCCCACGTAACAAATGAACACACTTCCCTCTGATTCTGAGCTGCTGGTCGGGTTGAGGGAAAGAGGTAACATTTGGACTGGATAAAAAAACAGGACAGGGTCTTAATTCACAGTGCTCACATTCCTCCAAAACATTCTGTTGCATGTGCAGATCATACCATGAGTACACACAATTACTTGGACGTATCAAACTTTTGCATGCAATATATTATATGGTACATAGTCAAATTGATTAATCAGAGCCATATATTTTTGTCCACTTATATTATTTTTAACCCTGCGGTGAACAAAACATCCTTCTTTGGCTTTGGCCAACTTGGTGTACCCAGAATGTGTACCCAGAATATGTTTTTTAATCTATATGGCTGTGACTTTTCCCGAACAGAAAATGAATGCCGTCTATTCAATTTCACCTTTTAGGTAATTTTGCAGATTCTCTTACCCAGAGTAACTGACAGCAGTAAATGCATACATTTTCATACGTTTCCTTGCTCACCCCCCTGTGGGACACATACCCGCAAACCTGCCATTACAAAAGCCACACTCTTACCAAGTGCCAAACGCCGGCTGCTCATTCACTCAGTGCCAAACACTGGCTGCACATTCACACAGACTGACAATTCTGGCACTAAGAAATGCAACAGCCCACACAGATCTACGTCATAGCTAAACTGTTGCAACACATTTTGGAGATAAGCATGTCACTCCTGTCTTGGAATATACCTTTAGATGAAACATTGCACAACATCATATAGGCACAGCAATAGAGTATTCTACCAATTGAATTGGTTTGACTGTCATTGTTGTAATTGTTGTTGCGTGGTCTTAGCCATGGAGGGAAAAAAGAACAATGTTCAAGGTCTTTCTAGAACAATGTGTGCTTGCAATACCATTCTTCAATCCCTACAGTTTATGTGTGCACTGAAAAAAAGGTCTGAGCATTGAAAAAAAAATGTGTAGAAAGATATGCATCTTTTCCTGTGAAGATTTAAATAACTACTTTTTTGGGAAGCGTGTTGCATGCACATTTGACAATTATTTTTTGTGTACATCTACCTTTGATAAACTGCCCCAAGTGTAGGTGCTAGCTAATACACCACTCTGTTGCTAGGTAAATCTGCCTCTCCCAATGACGCTAGCTCTGACAGGTATACTGTCATTTAGGTACTCTCTTCACTGCCTGGCCACAGAGATGGGTCATAACAGTCAAAACTGGTTAACCTGAGAGGACAGGCTGTGCTCAGTCTGCTCCCAGGGAGAGGCAGATAGATACTGACAAATACCAGGACCAATGAGAAGCTTTTGTTCCTAAAACGATCAACATTGTCTGTTACTGCAATTAATTTGAAACCATAAATGAGGAAGACGAAATTAAAAATGTACTCGTGAAGAAACTAAATGTTTATTTGCCAGCCAATTATCAGGCCTATTGTCACAATCTGAGGGGCAGCAATTGAAACAATTTGTTTGGTTCCATTTCATTTCTGTAATTTCTACACTAGCGTCCTACTATTTTAGCCCTATATATATATAATTCCCATCTGCAATTAGTCTGACTACTGTTATTTAATGTATACTCTGTCAAGTTAAATAACCTAACTTACAAACAGAAATCCACTGAATTAAGTGCCAGAGATACATTGATCTCTGATCCCACGTTTAGGAACCACTTATCTTAAAGAAAACAGAAAAGACAGCAAAACATGCTACACACACAGGCACACGCTAACACGCTAAGGGGACGCTCAAACCAAAACACGCAAACAAAGGAACTTGGTCGGAGACCCAGGGTGGACTAAATACACTTTCAGAATCAGGAACTGGGATTGGTTCTAAATCTCAGACGGAGTGTGTGAGATGTGTGTGGATTTAACGAGCTAGTCAGGTGTGATAAGCAGTGGAGTTCCGAAAGTCCCGGTTTCTCCGGGGAGCCTCCTGAATCTCTACAGGGGCTCAGTAACTGGTGTTGACATGAGCCACAAGCTCTCTGGCCCCTCCGTACACAAACACACACATTCTCTCTCTCACACAAACACAAGCCTTCTCATACACACAACAATAACAGCCTGTGTGGCACCTCCACAACTCTCCCTTGGGTAATTATGTTTACATTATTACATGTGCTCGGATCCCAGCCGCCCGCGCAAGGTGACAGGCAAATCTATCACTCCAGGGGGCTTACTGCTTTGCCCGTTGCCGGCAGGGAAAGATGAATGATAAAATAAAAGCTCTCTCTGCTTAAATTGTTTCTGCTAATTCTGCTGAGGAGATTTATGAGCCTATCTATTGACGCTTGAACAGAGATGTGTCGGGAATGCGTGTTCGCGCCCCGGGGTCCGCACGCGAGCTACACACCCGGCTATCGGTTATCTATAGGTCCACCCGTCATCGATCAGCATAAGTGCAGGCACGGCCGCAGTGCAGAACCAACGCTCCACATGCTTTATGCAGATGAGGTGAGAGTACTACCGCCAAGACACTTTAAAGCCCAGACGAGAGGTCAGATGCACGCTGTTGATAATACCACATAGAAAGCCTCCCGCTTAAACCCTTGATGGTGGCCTGGGTTTTCCCACCGATGACAGAGGTAGTCTGAAAGCGTGGTGGTGCTGTGTACACTGTCGGTTTAACCGGCAGATTGATAACGGGGGGGCTGGTGTGGGTGGAAAGGAACGGCGCCGCGTCCCTGAAGGAACGCCGACGGGCGGGAACACTCACCTCCCGTTGCTCATCAGGCCCCCATCGACTCGCTGGAACGTCACTGGAGAGAGAAAACACAAGGCGGCATGTTGAGTTTTCACATTGGTACCCCGGACACTGATGACCACAAGCTTACACCGGAGGATCAGAGAGGAGGTTAGAGAGAGCGGTTGGTGTCGTCCGCCAAACCACGGCAACAACCATCTTATCCAGAGATGTGATCCGCGAGCCCTGCTGGCTCCTGCATCCGGGTGGATATTAACGGCTTTACTAAGGCTGCCGATGCCCCACGGTGTCCATGCTTTTCAGGTGGCACAATAAAGATTGCAGATTGTGCCGCTTTTGCATAAAGTGATATGTAATGTGTTTCTCCCAAGGACAAGATGCCTGATGAGAGCCAAAACTCATTTCAGCGCCGCCGTTTTTTCTTTTCCGAGTTATTATCGGACTCGTGATTAAATCTCGGCAAAAAAAAAAAGGATTAGAAAAGGCAGAGGGCTCATTAATCAGGTAGAGTAAGATGTGTGTGTGTGTACGCTATGAGGGAGTGACTTACCAATCCCCTTTACTGTACAATGGCTGGGAAAACCAGAGTGACTCTCAGCAACCCTGTATAGTATGGGGCTTGTTCTATTAGACTGATCTGTAGATAACAAGGGCTCATCTTTGTAGGCAGCGAGTAAAACTGCAGCAGTTCAAAGTAAAAGGCTGCTGCAAAAGAGCCGTTTCAACACTGACGATGACAAGGAGACATCAGAAGACGGAATAACGAAAACTTCAATGGAAGCTTTGCCAGAAGATGCCATAAAAAGACTAAAAGAAGACCCCCGTTTTGGAAACCACCCCATGCAGGTGAGAGAGGACTGTTGGAGGGAAGAAAATAAATCCCTGGTTGAGTCAAGAAGCTGATCGTAATTTGTCTTATTTGCGCCCCAGATGGAGAGTAGAGGGGCCAAACATTCCTTCAGTGCTCTCCTCTTATCCACTGTGGTTTATTCCCTGACAAGCCCAGACACAGATCGAATAACAAGTTCATAGAAGACAAGAAGGAGGAGAAGAAAAAGACAGCTCTTGTAAATGTGATAAAGGTACTGAGGACTCTGGGAGGGAGGGGTTTAAGGTGTGGTCCGGAACTATTTACTGTTTGATCGACCACTAGAGATTAAACCAACCCAAATCCTTGACCGTAATAGTTACAAAACTGCACCACGGTAGTGTTATCAACAATGAAACCACAGCACAGAGGAACTGAAGAAAAAAAACTGAAGAAAAAAACTGAAGAAAAAAAAGCACACTTCTTTGATATGGTACTATGTTATCGCAAGCTACTTCAAGCTTTTCACACTGTGTTGTTGTTATCATCACACAGATTTGAGAGGCGATGTCCAAATAAAACTGGTTGCTTTTTCTGATTTACTACGCATGGACATAATGAACCATTATGATTTTATTTTTACCATCTGATTTCTTCATGATATTCTGGTGTATATACAAATTGACATCATAAAAACTGAGGCAGCAAACCTTCATCTATTCCTGGCCGCTAGCGACTCTCTGACCACCCTTCCTCCACTCCCACGGGGGACAGAGACAGGCGAATGGGGTCTGACACATTGCTCTGGTGCGGAAGGGCCTCTGATGTCCCTATCTGTACCCGGGCACATTTCCCCCTCTGCTGTGGAGAACTTTAATGTTGGCCAGAGTGACGTGGACGTGACTAGCTCCTTCCCCCGGCGCTTTCTCCAGTATGAATACAGATTAATCCTGTTTAATAAGCATTGGGTGTTTGGGGGGGTGGATAATCAGCATAGAAAAATTCCATCAAATCTTCCCCGCTGGCCGCGTGCCTTCACAGCCCTGTGATTTAGCACTCCGACATGACAGCTTTACTGTGGCAGCCGCAGACGAGCGACTGACGGAGGGGTATAACCGTGTGGGCATCACCAAAGTATCACCAGGTAGCGGTAGCTGGCTAGGTTAGCGTTCCCAATCCAAGAACAGGAACAGACTGGGTAAAGCTACCCCCCCCCGATCTGTGACTTATCGTCGATGGAGGAGACCCTTTCCCTCGAAACTTCTCCTTATGCCTCCACGGGCATTTCACATTTTTGCCCCCTAAACAGGCACCGCTGATCCAAAGGGGGCAAGATTCGTAGACTAATTGAATCAGGTGTGCCCGTTCAGGGTTTCAAACAAAAACAGGGCAGCCAGGACGAGAGGTTTGGGAAACCGTAGTTGCCAGTTTGCTTACAATCTATTATTTATACAGTCACGCACTTCAGGTTATTAAAATGCACCGTTGAAACAATGACAGTATTTGCCTCCGGCCAGACACCAGGAGGTCTGGGGCGATATCTCCCTGGTGGGGTCAAAACAGAGACCATGCGGTGACTGCAGCGGCTAAAGTTCAGCCAGGACCCCCCGCCAACTGCTGATTTCATCTCAGTCACAGTGCTGGCATTGAACTCTCAGAGAGAAACGCTGTCTGAGTGACTCAGTTCATCTGTAATGCACTCTGTTCTGCTCCATTCTCCATCGCTCTATCTTTTTCCAGGAGAGCACAATAGGCAATCTGTTTTTTTTCTCTCCTGTATTTCCTGTTTCAATCAAAAGAGATGCGGATTCCTTACTTACTTACTTGTCATTGGTTTCAGTAAGGTCCACTTTAAGTGAGCATATATCGCAGATACGGTTTACAGTACGGGTCAAATAATACATCTAATACATCTATCTATTATGGAGTCTATCGGTCAATTTTCCGTCTAGAAATGATCTTGATGATCTGTCATGATTCTCAACCCTAGAGAAAAAGCAGCACAGGACTAAAATTATTTGACCGTCTATTTGGCAGAAGGCTTAAGAATGTTACACCTATTAAATAAACAGCAATTAAGCGATTAGCCCCAGACATACATAGGGATGGACTGACCTAAGTGGTGGAGAGGGGAAAAAAAGGCAACTAAATATAATCCTATTGATTGAGACAAAGAAGGCTACCTGAAAGAAGAGGAAACGCATAGCTATTTCAAGCAGGCACCTAGGATATTCAGTACAGCATATTCACACACACACACCACTAGAAACCCCAACCAGCACCAGCACCTGTAGATAAAAGCCCAATGCATACAGTTCAGGGGAACACCAATGGGGAAAGTCCCTGGGTGTAGTACATGATGATAGTAAATGATATTGGAAAGTGAAGAAAACCGCAAATCCGAAAAGAACTACCAGGGAAAGAGAGGAAAACTAGAAGATGGATGTTCATTCATACACAAATGCATACAAAGCCCAAGTGCAAATACACAACACAACACAGGACGTCTACAGGCCTGACAACCCAGGGATGGGACAGTTGTCGGGAAAGCCCCAGGCCCAACAACAAATCAACAACAGTCCATCTCTTCCAGAAGGGAACTAAGTGGGTTATTTGATTTGTGTTGGGCGTGGCCTCCAGTCTGTCGAGGAGATATACAGTATGGAAATAAGGAGGGTGAGGAGAGATGTACAGTATGGAGGAGAAGAGGGTGAGGAGAGATGTACAATATGCAGGAGAGAAGGGTGAGACAGGACAAATGAACAGTACCTGCAGGGGTGAAGGTGAAGGACTGAACTGCAAAACAAGAAGACAGAGAAGGTGTGTTAAAGCAAGTGGGAGTGCTACAAGCTGTGCTTTGGTGAGTGGGGGGGGGGGGCTCTGCACGCTGGGGCTGGAGGCTGGTGGAGGTCCGAAGGGTGCCCGAGGACTTGGTCCATCCACATGACCCAGCGCACAGGGTGAAAATCAGGAAAGCATCCAGCTCAGAGGTCACAGAGACGTGGAGACATCAGCACAGATGAAAGATAACGTAAAGACATACATCGTACAGTGGGGCAAAAAAGTATTTAGTCAGCCACCAATTGTGCAAGTTCTCCCACTGAAAAAGATGAGAGAGGCTTTTAATTTTAATCATATGTACACTTCAACTATGACAGACAAAATGAGAAAAAAAATCCAGAAAATCACATTGTAGGATTTTAAATGAATTTAATTGCAAATTATGGTGGAAAATAGGTATTTGGTCAATAACAAAAGTTTATCTCAATACTTTGTTGTATACCCTTTGTTGGAAATGATTGAGGTCAAACCTTTTCTGTAGGTCTTTACAAGGCAGTCACACACTGTTGCTGGTATTTTGGCCCATTCCTCCATTCAGATCTCCTCTAGAGCAGTGATGTTTTGGGGCTGTTGCTGGGCAACACAGACTTTCAACTCCCTCCACAGATTTTCTATGGGGTTGTGATCTGGAGACTGGCTAGGCCACTCCAGGACCCTAAAATGCTTCTTACGAACCCACTCCTTCGTTGCCCGGGCGGTGTGTTTGGGATAATTGTCATGCTGAAAGACCCAGCCACGTTTCATCTTCAATGCCCTAGCTGATGGAAGGAGGTTTTCACTCAAAATCTCACAATACATGGCCCCATTCATTCTGTCCTTTACACGGATGGTCCCTTGGCAGAAAAACAGCCCCAAAGCATGATGTTTCCACCCCCATGCTTCACAGTAGGTATGGTGTTCTTGCAACTCAGCATTCTTTGTCCTCCAAACACGACGAGTTGAGTTTTTACCAAAAAGTTCTATTTTGGTTTCGTCTGACCAGATGACATTCTCCCAATCTTCTTCTGGATCATCCAAATGCTCTCTAGCGAACTGCAGACGGGCCTGGACATACTTATTTTCCACCATCATTTGCAAATAAATTCATTTAAAATCCTACAATGTGATTTTCTGGATTTTCTTAATCTCATTTTGTCTGTCAATGTTGAAGTGTACCTGCGATAAAAATTACAGGCCTCTCTCATCTTTTTCAGTGGGAGAACTTGAACAATTGGTGGCTGACTAAATACTTTTTTGCCCCACTGTATGTGACAAACAGAAATGAGGAAGAACAAGTTACAGCCACGACGAGCCACCGTGATGAACACTGAATATCTAGCTATAGAAAATGATTTAATGTCGAAAAGATTAAAAGGCTGTGAGAACAATAAAAGACTACCTATTAATCCTACCAATACAAGAACCGAGCAAAACAATCAAATAAATCAATAATTTCATATATCTCTCATTCCCCTTGCAGGGACAATGACTACAATTGGATCACAAAACAATTTGACATAAAAATAAGTAAAAATAAAAAAACGTAGACAAAAGAGACTGAAACTGTGTTGTGTTCGGAATTCCAGAATTGCAACCTTAATACAGTAGTATTGACATTATGATTTACTACCTACTAGGTAAAATAAATTTTATACCTAAAACTGCTGCGTCAAATGAAAAAAAATGCATGTGTGTGCGAATCTCCGCTTTTAATAGATATTGTATATTTACTCTAACTGTAAGGACATACAAATATATATTAGAGCCCTGTCCTTCTGAGTATACTGCTGTCTCATCAAATACTTTCTAAATAGGCCACTGTGTACAGTACACGTACTAAAGAGTTGGACACAACGGCACGTCATTGTGATTGTACAGAGGGAATTTAACAGAAATACATTCTCTCGTACTGTTGATTTAAAGGCCCAAGGCCAATCAATGTTAAATAACACGAATTGCATTACTAATGTGCTATATATCTCCCACTCTCTAATTAAATAGCCTGGCGGTGAAAGCCTGTCCATGTCGGTAGGCTGTATTGACTGAGGTTGAGCACCCCTAATCAGTCTGAAATGTCAGGGTCATTGTGTAGGAGGGTGAGTGGACAGGCTCCAGTTCCGACGTGGGGCCAGCGGAGAGAGCCTGCTGTAAGAGCTGCCCACTCAGGCCCTGCCACCCTGGGCTAATATTGACATTGTGGGAGGAGGTACCAACATCCCAACACGATTCTCATTGACTATCACTTCAGCTTTCTTGAGGTGACCCACCTGTTCATCCTCACTTCTGGTATTATGCATTAAAAATCAACTTGCAATACAGTTAATAAAGACGACTCCAAACAGGTTAACGGTGGCAAACTCTGTATTTGTGTGTGTGTTTGTGCGTGTGTTCATGTGTGTGTTAGCTTGTGTGTGTATTTGCTTGTGTGCATGTCTGTTTGCATGTACATGTGTGTCTGACCTGCGTAGTTACTGAGGCCCTTCCTCTTCTTCCTCCTCCAGTACAGCCAGATGCTGAAGCCCATGAGGATGACCCAGCACGCACCTCCGATGCCCGCGATGAAGGCTGGCTGCTTCACCACGTCCGTGATTTGCTCCGTAATGCTGTTGTTTCGATTCCCGCTCATGATCACGTCTCGGAAGTCCTTACCTTCAGTGTAAAGAACGGGGGGGGAGATTTGGGGTGTTATTAGGATGACGAACATGGGAGACGCTTTTTTCAGGGGTCCACTCAAAACTTAAAATATGATATGATCCAAAACAGAGGTGCAAAGACGTATCTGGGAACACAAAATGTGACAGTAGCGAACATGAATAGGCAAGTACACGATAAAGTCAGAGGTACATACACTGCGCAAACCAATTAAGGGACCAAGTAATGATCACAGTATAATGCCAAGTCAATTAAACTTCAGGGACATCAATATGTCCAGTTAGGAAGCATAAGCGATTTTGAATCCATGTTGAAGGGCATCATCCCAGCAGCAGGACCGATATCTGCTCATTTGTGCGAGAAGGTTCAGGAGGATCACTGCCAGAGTCCTATAAAGTGACCTCAAGTGGGCAACTGGTGTGCATGTTTCTGACCATGAGTACGGAAAAAGATTTGGATCTATTTTTCGTTCATCGAGACGCAATATGTTATTTAAGTGTACTCTGACTTTTTTTGAGCTGTGTCGGTTTAACACATAACTATTGTTATGTCTAAGCAAATAATGTAATCTCAGAGCAATTTGGAAATCCTAACCTTGTTGATCGCTTACCCTTCCACGCTAGATGTCACCACTGAATTATCATGAATCTAAACCAGGGGTGGGCAAACTACGGCCCGGGGGCCAAATGCGGCCCGCGAGGCTGTCCCATCCGGCCCACGGAATGTACTAAAATTATTTTGGTGGGAATTAAAAAACCAAATCACCAGCCCATTCTTATACATCTGAGTCAGAATTTTTACTATTTACACCTTATATGGGCTCTACTGTACATATGTAATGTATGTTTTAA
>JACXGK010007668.1:0-11428 GCA_016801125.1 Novumbra hubbsi
TTAGAGTGTACTGACTGGGATGTTTTCAGGACTGCTTTCAACAGTCTGGTTGAGTTCACAGAGGCTGTGACGTCATACATCAGCTTCTATGAGGACTGCTGCATTCCATCACGCACCAGGGTGAGTTATAACAGTGACATACCCTGGTTTACAACTAAACTCAGACAGCTAAGTATGGAAAAGCAGAAGGCGTTCAACAGAGGGGATAAGGACAGTTTAAAGAGTCAAAGTACAGTTTTAGTAAGGAAATTAGAAATGCTAAACTCTGTGAGATTACAATAACAATGCTCAGCTAACATCTCTGCTTCTGTCTGGAGGGGCCTTAGGCAGATCACCAACTACAAGCCTAAAGCCTAAAGCCATTCCATCAACGACTCTCGCCTTTCCAACGACCTGAACGAGTTCTTCTGTCGTTTTGAAAGACAAAGGGACAGTCCTGACACCATCCCCTGTGCCTCCACCCCCCTGCTCCAGCCCACCTCCCCCACCTCAGCAGGAGTATGGGGCATTCCAAAACGTACTCGTCCCAGTGGCCCCCTCACCTCCTACCACAACAATGACCCTTTCTGTCCTGGAGAGGGACGATAACAGACTGTTTAAGAGACAGAGCACCTGCAAAGCAGCTGGGCCAGACTCTGTCTCTCCATCCACTTTGAAGCATTGTGCTGATTAGCTGTCTCCGGTGTTCACAGACATCTTTAACACCTCACTGGAGACATGCCACGTGCCAGCCTGCTTCAAGACCTCCACCATCATCCCCCATCCCCAAGAAATCAAGGATCACAGGACAACGTCTACAGACCTGTCGCCCTGCCCTGACCTCTGTGGTCATGAAGTCATTTGAGCGCCTTGTGCTGTCTCACCTTAAAGCCATCACGACCCTCTCCTGGACCCCCTGCAGTTTGCCTACAGAGCCAACAGGTCTGTAGGCGATGTAATTAATATGGCCCTCCACTTCATCCTCCAGCACCTGGACTCCTCAGGAACCTATGACAGGATCCTGTTTGTGGACTTCAGCTCTGCTTTTAATACAATAATTCCAGCTCTGATGCAGGACAAGCTCTCCCAGCTGCAAGTGCCCGAATCCACCTGCAGGTGGATCACTGACTTCCTGTCTGACAGGAGGCAGCGCGTGAAGCTGGGGAAACATGTCTCTGATCCCCGGTCCATCAGCACCGGATCCCTCCAAGGCTGTGTCCTTTCCCCTCTGCTCTTCTCCCTGTACACCTACTGCTGCACCTCCAGTCATCAACCCTTCAAGCTCCTGAAGTTTGCGGATGACACCACCCTCATTGGGCTCATCTCTGGTGGGGAGGAGACCGCCTACAGGTGGAAGATTGACCACATGGTGAACTGGTGCAGACAGAACAATTTGGAGTTCAGTGGTTCACTGCTGCCACTGCCAAAAACAAGAGCAGACTGCAGGGTATCATTCGATCTGCAGAGAAGGTTATTGGCTGCAATCTGCCATCCCTCAAGGACCTGTATACCACCAGGACCCGGAGGCGCGCTGGTGAGATTGTGACTGACCCCTCCCACCCCGGACACAAACTGTTTGACCCACTCCCATCTGGCAGGAGGCTAAGGTCCATAAGGACCAACACCTCACGCCACAAAAACAGCTTCTTCCCAAGGCCTGACGACCTCCACTGACATTGACACTTTCTGCCCCCATAACTTAAATTCTACAAAATGCATTACATTAATGCACTTCTCTGGACTCCCATCATGCACATTGCACTTTAACTTATTAAGTAAATGTTTGCACATTTTATATTTACTTTAATTACCTCATACCACTTACTGTTTTGTTGTCATGCACCATAGCACCAAAGAAAATTCCTTGTATGTGATAATGTACTTGGCAATAAAGTTTTTCTGATTTCTGATTCTATTTTGCCTATTGCTGCAAATGTTTCTGAGGTCAAATGTAGGCATCTCTTCTTACACATGTATGTGCCTAACTGACCCGATTTGCAACGGATGTTGACTTGATTATTACTGAAGCACCAGGAATCCTATAAAAATATTTGGAAACATTAACAATACAGGTGTTTGTTAAAATGTACTTCCTGTACATATTCTTTGCTTGTACCTCATGGTTTACAAATGTCTCTCTTCTCATTTAATTCTGTGACATAATCCGTCTATGATCATCATAGTGTGATTCGAATGTCCACTCTATTGACATGGAAATTACATGTAGGCACCTGATGGCGCCTTCCATTCCTCTTATCCCCTAAAGTGGTTCCTTGGCCGTCTCTCTCTGTCTCCATGGTCTCAGAACATGTTGAAATTACTGGGTACTAGCACCAAGATTCACTCCGCCCATTGGTGACTTCAATTAACTTTTGCCGGAGCCTTCTCGCAGTACATAGCGTGGATCCAGATTCCTCTCTCAGCTACTTCGTCAGCAGTGACATCTAGGCTGTGGAGGAGTGGTTCAGGAAGTCTGATGAGGTTTGGTCCCCAGGAGGCAGTGCAGAGTGAAAAAGAGCATGTGTGTTGGCGGCAGAGGAACACCTCAGAATACCATCCAGGGGTTGAGGTATGGCTATCCACGAGGGACTTCACACTCCGTCTGCCCTGCCGTAAGTTGGGTTCCCGGTACGGGTCCTCCAGAAGGTGAATGACGTTGCCTATACACTACACCTGACACCTTCATTTACTAACATCTCTCCATCTTTTCATGTCTCTCTCCTCAGGCTAGTGGTTCCTGGGGCCTAGTGGGATCCAATCCTGCAGTGGCGCCTCCGCCACAAACGGAGGTAGCTGGGGGTCTGGCGTATAGAGTTCCACCAAAATGAATGGCAAAAACATAGCCACACTGAACAATGGGTAGCCAGCCACACTAAACCCTTTATACCTAGCAAAATGTGACGCCTCACTGTGACGTCAGCTCTAGTTTGACAAACAACCAGTGAGAATGCTTTCTCAAACCCTCAGTTCCGTTTTGAGACTGAAACAAATTTTCACTAAGTCTGCTACCTTAAATTATGATGAAAATGTGCATATCCTCCAGAATGTCATGAAGAGTGATCAGATGAATTGCAATTTTTTGCAAAGTCCTTCTTTGCCATGGAAAGGAATTGAATCCCCCAAAAAACATTTCCACAACCCTGCCACAAAAGGAGCAGCTGACCTCATGTCAATGATCCTCTCGTTAACACAAGTGAGAGTGTTGACGAGGACAAGTCTGGAGATCACTCTGTCATGCTGATTGATTTAGAATAACAGTCTGGAAGCTTTAAAGAAGGGTGGGGCTTGAAATCATTGTTCTTCCTCTGCTAACCGTGGTTACCTGCCAGAAAACACATGCAGTCATCATTGCTTTGCACCAAAAAGGGCTAAATCGAACATTTATCGAATCATCAAGAACTTCAAGGAGAGAAAGTTTAAATTGCTTCAGGGGCCCCAAGAAAGTCCAGCAAGTGCCAGGGCCGCCTTCTAAAGTTAATTCAGCTGCGTGGCACCACCAGTGCAGAGCTTGCTCCGGAATGGAAGCTGGAAGGTGTGAGTGCATTTGCAAGCACAGTGAGGCAAAGAAATTTGGAGGATAAGCTGATGTCAAGAAGGGCAGCAAAGAAGCCACTTCTCTCCAGGAAAAATCAGGGACAGACTGATTATTTGCAAAAGGTACAGGGATTGGACTGCTGAGGTTTAAGGTCAAGTCATTTTCTTTGTTGAATCCACTTTCCGATTGTTTGGGGCATCTCGAAAAATGTTTGTCCCGAGAAGAAAAGGCAAGCATTACTATTAGTCCTGTGTCATGCCAACAGTAAAGCACCTTAAGACAATTCATGTGTGGGGTTAGCCAATAGTTTTGGCTAACTCACAATTTTGCCTAAGAACACAACCATGAAAAAAGAATGTTGCAAAAACATCCTCAAAAAGCAACTTCTCCCAACCATCCAAGAACAGTTTGGTGACAAACAATGCCTGTCCCAGCATGATGGAGCACCTTGCCATAAGGAAAAAGTGATAATCAAGCGGCTCTGGGAAACAAAACATTGACATTTTCGGTCAATGGCCAGGAAACTCCCCAGACCATAATCCCATTGAGAGGATTGATGAATCCTCAAAAGGTGGGTGGACAAACAAAACCCCACAAATTCAGGCAAACTCCAAGCATTGATTATGCAAAAATGGGCTGCCATCAGTTAGGATGTAGCCTAGAAGTTAATTGACAGCATGCCTGGGCGAATTGCAGATTTCCTGAAGAAGCAGGGTCAACACTGCAAATATTGACTATTTGCATGTACTTAATGTTATAGTCAATAATAGCCTTTGACACTTACGAAATTATACTTCAGTATACAATAGCACCTTCTGTAAAATAAGTTCTAAAAACACTGCAGCAGCAAACTTTGTGTAAACCAATACATCTGTAATGCTCTAAACTTTGACCATGGCTGTACAATTTCTTTGGAATTTTACCTTTACCTTACTTTATTTTTATTGGCTGCGAAAGCACCCATTGTGTTTCTACCTTTTCTTATTGGGGCAAGTAGCAAAGTTGCAAAAGTGCCCATTGTGTTTCTACCTTTTCTTATTATAATAACGGGGGGCCAAGCAGCAATGCTGCAGGGCACCTATTGTGTTAGTACGTATTATTATTGGGGGCCAAGCAGCAAGGCTGTGAAGGCACTCATTGAGTCTCTATCTTTTCTTGTTATTGGGGGCCTATCAGCAAGGCAGCGGGGAGCCCGTTGTGTTTCTACCTTTTCTTATTATTGGGGGCAAAGCAGCAAGGCTGTTGGGCACCCATTGTGTTTCTACCTTTTCTTATAATTGGGGGCAAAGCAGCAAGGCTGTTGGGCACCCATTGTGTTTCTTACATTTTCTTAATATTGAGGACAAAGCAGCAAGGCTGTTTCCCACATCGCTGCTTGCTCCTTTAATTATGTCTCAACTACTTCTTCTTCCATTGGAGTCTATTGCCGCCCATAGACCCGTATTGTAAAGTGGGAAAACTTTGCACTCTTTTTGGGGCCCATCCCCTCTTTCTTTTCATGTATGCGCCTCAACCTCTCTAGTGCCACCAACGGGTCAAAGTTGGAGGTGCGTTTACTCACATAACATTTGACCCGTATGGCCAATTTTCGAAAATATTCCTCCATATTGGGTTGTCTCAAAAAACTTAAAAAAGTGTCACTGGCCACAAATCTTGTACAATATTCCCCCAAAATGGCAGATATGATAGAATGATAGACTTGTATGGTTCTGTTTATGGATCAAAAGTAGACAGAAGCCAAATCTGGTTTTGATCATGTTCCTCATCTGTTCTCCACACTAGTATGTCATTCACAATCCCCTACACTTCTTCATGTCCTCAATTGTTTGTGTCATGATTCTTTGGATATCGGTTCACTGCAATTGATCCCAAATGGCAGCCTTGCGTAGGCAGATCTACCTAAGGGGCTGTTAAAAGTGCAAAGCTTGGAGCTTTATTTGTTGAATTTAACATGGCAGTACCCAAATTTTGCATCCAGCATGCTAAATACTGCTGCTCCTGGAATTCTTGTTGCTACTTGTTCAATCGTTTTAAGAGGGTAGTGTCTTTTTTAATAGCCGTGTTCAGATCTTTGGGCAATGCATATTCTTACTTTCTGCGTATCTGTTTTCATACTGCACTGTGACCATACTGTTAACCCACTGGCTTGGCTCCTCTAGCTTTTCGATCCCTTCCTGATTTTCCATTCTATTTAGCTTGTTCGTTTCTCCCCTAACAGCCACAAACACTTTACGTGGTGTGTGTACCATTGGCGGAGATGGCTTAAAACATAAAATACCAGAATGCTGATTTATTTGAAGGACTAGGGTGTATTGAGGGAGAACTGCAAATGAACGTGTTTCCACTTCCCCATTGTGCTTAATGAGTCCCATTTAAAATGTTTTCAGCCCTAGCAGCGGTTGCATATCTTTCATAAAATAATTTTACCTTTAATGCTGTGGTATTATCCTTTGTATTCCTTTAACAGTTGTCATTTTTCTTTTGGCTTTAGTCATCACCTCCAGATGTAATTAGTTTTGCATTTGGCTTTTGCAAACTTTCATACAGTTATCTTGAACGAGAAATGTCTTCCATTTATCTTGATCCTTTTGATGACACTAAGATACATTTTATTCGGGGCCCACCATAAGCAAATGCTTCTGTCATTCAAGCCTAAAACCGGCCCAGATTTCTAGGTTTTTTATTCAGTTCTCCATACACGGATTAGACCGTATCCACAATAAACTCAGCCTTGGAATAGAGTGGGTTTGGTGCCTTTGGGGGCATTTGTTTTATGGCGAGTTTACACCAAAGAATCAAAACAATACGAGTTTAAAGTTTTAACTACTTGCAAAAAACTGTGGTCTGCAACATTAAAACCTGTGAGTTTATGCCACTGCCACAGGACGAGATGATGTATTGATGGCAAGTAGACACTCCTGCCGGTTGGAAACACTGTTAGGTAGATAGTGAATTCCAAGCTAGGTAATTTAGATAGAATTTAAATGATTGTCTGTTAAATGTCCTGCAGGTACAATGTGATAACATCAATGAAATCAGAAGTTGTTTGACAACAGCAGGATGTCAGCTCCTGACTTAGGCTTTATTCTGTGACTGTGCTTATTTTTTCATGGGTTAGGGTTAGGTTTAGGGATAAAAAGTAAATTACTGGTTTTAAGCTATTTATGCTAAAAGCAATACATTTTTAGGTTGATGATCGCAACACCTGCATACAGTGGGGCAAAAAAGTATTTAGTCAGCCACCAATTGTGCAAGTTCTTCCACTGAAAAACATGAGAAAGGCTTGTAATTTCCATCATATTTACACTTCAACTATGACAGACAAAATGAGAAAACATCCAGAAAATCACATTGTAGGATTTTTTATGAATTTAATTGCAAATGGTGGAAAAATAAGTACTGGGTTTGAGTAAGTTTATCTCAATACTTTGTTGTATACCCTTTGTTGGCAATGACAGAGGTCAAACATTTTCTGTAAGTCTTCACAAGGTTGTCACACACTGTTGCTGGTATTTTGGCCCATTCCTCCATGCAGATCTCCTCTACAGCAGTGATGTTTTGGGGTTGTTGCTGGGCAACACGGACTTTCAACTCCCTCCAAAGATTTTCTATGGGGTTGAGATCTGGAGACTGGCTAGGCCACTCCAGGACCCTGAAATACATCTTACGAAGCCACTCCTTTGTTTGCCCGGGCGGTGTGTTTGGGATCATTGTCATGCTGAAAGACCCAGCCCTGTTTCTTCATCAATGCCCTAGCTGATGGAAGGAGGTTTTCACTCAAAATCTCACGATACATGGCCCCATTCATTCTGTGCTTTACACGGATCAGTCGTCCTGGTCCCTTTGCAGAAAAACTGCCCCGAAGCATGATGTTTCCACCCCCATGCTACACAGTAGGTATGGTGTTCTTTGGATGCAACTCAGCATTCTTTGTCCTCCAAACACGACGAGTTGAGTTTTTACCAAAAAGTTCTATTTTGGTTTCATCTGACATTCTCCCAATCTTCTTCTGGATCATCCAAATGCTCTCTAGCGAACTTCAGACGGGCCTGGACATGTACTGGCTTCAGCAGGGGGACACGTCTGGCACTGCAGGATTTGAGTCCCTGGCGGCGTAGTGTGTTACTGATGGTAGGCTTTGTTAGTTTGGTCCCAGCTCTCTGCAGGTCATTCACTAGGTCCCCCCGTGTGGTTCTGAGATTTTTGCTCACCGTTCTTGTGATCATTTTGACCCCACGGGGTGAGATCTTGCGTGGAGCCCCAGATCGAGGGAGATTATCAATGGTTTGTATGTCTTCCATTTCCTAATAATTGCTCCCACAGTTGATTTCTTCACACCAAGCTGCTTAGCTATTGCAGATTCAGTCTTCCGAGCCTGGTGCAGGTCTACAATTTTGTTTCTGGTGTCCTTTGACAGCTCTTTGGTCTTGGCCATAGTGGCGTTTGGAGTGTGACTGTTTGAGGTTGTGGACAGGTGTCTTTTATACTGATAACAAGTTCAAACAGGTGCCATTAATACAGGTAACGAGTTGAGGACAGAGGAGCCTCTTAAAGGAGTTACAGGTCTGTGAGAGCCAGACATCTTGCTTGTTTGTAGGTGACCAAATACTTATTTTCCACCATAATTTGCAAATAAATTGATAAAAAGTCCTACACTGTGATTTTCTGGATTTTTTTTCGCATTTTGTCTGTCATAGTTGAAGTGTACCTGTGATGAAAATTACAGGCCTCTCTAATCTTTTTCAGTTGGAGAACTTGCACAATTGGTGGCTGACTAAATACTTTTTTGCCCCACTGTACATTCTGGGTGTGTCAAATGTAAATAAGGACAGGCGCAGCACATTCTTGCATCCGAAACTTTATTTAATTAATAAATCTGTGATGACATCTTCTCTCATTTCGAAGAGGTGTGACAGTTCCGTATATTACACTTGGAGATGATCATATGTCATCTCCAATACTATCTCCATACTTGAATCCGAGATTTTTCTGAGAAGGTTTCCTAAATAAGGGCCAATGTCTTCCTAAGATATTCATCTGTGCTTCATTTGTGTTCTGAAGCTCAAGGGTTCTTAAAATGTGAATTATGTTTTGGAGGCACTCATTCTCAAACACAAATGTCAGGCAAGGATTATGTTAGTGTTGGAATGCATATAACAGCGTCTGTGCCACCAGGTAGAAACTATAGCGTTGGTAGTCCGCCGGCACAGCCCCTGCAGCCAGGCAATAACTTTCTCTTGGTCACTGGGAAGAAATGCCACCGACCAGTTATACCTAGGTTGCTGCTAGAGCCAACCGAGACTTTCAATAGGTTATCTACACTTGATTCCTCTTCAGAGTGGAATGATTGGCAGGCATTTTCTACTACTGGCCCTGAAAACCTTGAAACCCTAGTCATCGGCGATTCCATTAGCTGCAGTATTAGCCACCAACATAGCTGCAAATCTGGGGTTGGTGCTAGCAAAGTCTAAAACTGACAAGTATAGAGAGAATAGAGATATTGTTATTCAAGTTAGCACCAACTACGTCAGGATGAAGCAGTCAGAGGGTACGAAGCAGAACATAGCATCAGCGTGTAAATTAGCTTGAAAGATGTGTCGGCATCAAATTATTGTCTCTGGCCCCATCCCAGCTAGGGGTAGTGACAAGCTTTACAGCAGACTTGCGCAACTCAATATAGTCATGATCACATAGCTGATTTTCGTTCTTTGGAGGTTTTACTTGTGAAAGTGAACCAGGCTGATAAATTGCTATTCATAGCTACTATTTACAGGCCTCCCGGCCCTTACACAGGGTTCCTTACTGAGTTTCTCAAATTCTTGTATAACCTTGTTTTCATGGCAGATAATATTAATATGGAAAAGTCCAATGACCCTCTGCAAAAAGCCTTTGAAGCCATAATTGATTCAATGGGTTTTGTTCAACACGTCTCAGGTCCAACGCATTGCCACAATCATACCTTAGACTTAGTCCTGTTACAAGAAACTGATGTTGTAGATCGAATATTTTTTCCCAATGACCCTGGAATATCGGACCACTGTCTAATCACATTTTCTGTTAAATGAAAAAGACTTTTACAAGCTGTAATGTACATTCTCAGACTATAAATAGATTTCTTACTATTCTTCCAGTTTCGCTCACTGATGACAGAGCAAATACATCTGTAAACGGTCAAATTGAGGATTTAAACTCAATACTGTGCAGTACTTTAGACAGGGTTGCACCACTAAAAACAAAAGAAATACGCAACAAGAAACTTGCTCCTTGGTACACAAACAATACTAGAGCACGCCTCCAGAAAGTTGGAAGTATTTAGATTAGCTTGGGTAGACAGTACTTGAATGTAAAGTCTAACATTGTAAATGGTGGAGTAAAATATATCTTAGAATTTGGCCCAGCAAAGTAAGAATTGTTTAGAAGACTAGTAGCTATACTAGTAGCTATATATATATATATATATATATATATATAATATAAATATACAGAAAGAAGATTACTGTGAATCATGTTGACCCCATACATTAAAGAATGGAAATGGGGCAGGTAGAAAGTCTTTCAAATTTGTTAAGTGTACAGAGTTGCTATATTTTAACACTAGCAGCGCCAAGCCGTTGTTACCCCCCTAAAGCGCAGTCGGGGCAAAAAGTGTAGAAATATTGGTAGAATAATACAAATATCAAAGAAGAAAATAAATACAAAATGACTGTCAGGGTTCTACCCTGACCTGGCCTGGTTTCTGGTCCTACCACCCCCTCTAGTGGCCTATGGCCGCATTACTCACCTCTGTCACCAAGCACCACAGTCATCAAGCACACAGCCAACTACTCACACCTGTCCCCCGTCATCTGATCAGCACCCCTATTTAAGTTCCCGTTCCTCACTCCCTAGTTGCCAGTTCAAACTAAGTATCATACGAGGTTACACCAACATCACTAAGTTTTGGCTCCTGCGTTTTGTTTGGATTTTAAAGCCTTGGCTTTTTTCTACGCTCGTTTTTTTCGAGCAGCCCCCCCGGATTGTTATCCGAGCGCTTGCGCTCACTCCCTCTCCATTCAACATTGCTCAATCCCCTCAAAGCTTCATTCATTCTGCACTCCAACCTCCTCCCTTACGTCGCAAATTTGGATCCCCTACCCACCCTCTGTTTCATCCGGATCCCCTTACAGATTGAACTGGCCAAACCTATGGATCCAGCCATCCACCACGCCCTAAATCTCCAGGGGGCTGCCATCCACAGGCATGAGGAGCTTCTACAGAATCTTTTGGTCACCTTGACCGATCTGGTGGTCACGTTGAGGAGCGTCCGACACCACCAGCAGGAGGAGAGGTCGGAACCCTCAGCAGTGAGAACCTCTGCCTGCCCTTCGCTCTCGCCCCCTCGGTCAGTGCCTCCTCATTATCGGAAGCCTCACGTTGCTCTCCCCGAGCGATTCACTGGGGAGCCAGGTTGCATTCGGCCTTTTCTGCTCCAGTGCTCCCTGCTGTTTGAACAGCAGCCGCTGTCCTACCCCACTGACCGGGCCAGGATTGCGTATTTTGTCAGCCCTGTCATGGGCATCTGCTGTTTGGCTAAGCGACAGTCCTCTCTGCTCCTCCTACTCCACCTTCACGAGGGAGCTCTTAAAGGTCTTTGACCAACAGGAGGGAGACCGGGACACGGGACGCAGGCTCCTTGGGTTGCGTCAGGGACTTTGCAGCGTCGCGGATTTCTCAAACGATTTCCGGATCCTCTCGGCCAAGAGCGGGTAAAATTTTGCGGCGTTACAGGGTGCCTTCCTAAACGGTCTCTCAGAGTGTCTAAAGGACGAGCTGGCCTCTCGAGAGGAACCGAACACCCTGGACCAGTTGGTCGCCCTGGCCCATTGGATTGGGCACACCATCCCATCCTGCACTACAGGGAAACGCGTACGCCTG
>JACXGK010007668.1:11528-24694 GCA_016801125.1 Novumbra hubbsi
ACACACACACACAGGAAGAGGCCACTGACATAATGGGAAGATGATCCCGTTCCCTGCACGGTGCGCACACGTTTCAGTGTGCATGTTCTGGGGTGTGTGTTTGCTCCTGTGCGTTCACGCCCTCTCTGCACTCCCCGGAACACCACAGAACAATGCCACGGCGATATTACCCTGGACCCCCCCCCCCCGGTGACAGTGAGAGGATTGAGTGGGCATAAGATCGCCTCAATCGGCCTGCAAACAGCTCCTTTCCTCTTGGTGGTCGCTGGGAACCACCAGGAGAAATCGTCATTGTTTCTCATCGACAGTCCTATGTCCCCGCTCATACTGGGCTGACCGTGGTTGAAACTCCATAATACCCAGATCGATTGGACGTCGGGGGCCATAAACTCCTGGGGATAAGAATGTTTTCAATGCTGCCTCAGGTCAGCGGACACCCCGGGACCCAACAGTTCTATCTCCGTTACCCAAACCCACTTGTCCGCGGTGCCCAAGGAATACCACTACCTCGCCGCGGTTTTCAGCAAACGGGATGCCCTGTCACTTCCACCTCACCGCCCATACGATCTAGCCATCAAGCTACTGTCTGGGGCGGCACTACCCAGTGGACTTTTGGACAGTCTCTCCAAACCAGAGACCGAGACCATGGAGAAATATATCCGTGAGTCATTAGCATCAGGGATCATCCGCCCTTCCTCATCTCCAGTAGGAGCGAGGTTCTTTTTTGTGGGAAAGAAGGATGGCATGTTACGACCTTGTATTGATTATCGCGCTCTCAACGCTATTGCTACGCGCAATAAGTATCCGTTGCCCCTTCTCAGTTCCACCTTCATACCCCTCCAGTGTGTGTCCGTCTTCACCAAATTGGATCTACGCAACGCCTATCACTTGGTGCGCGTCAGAGAGGGCGATGAGTGGAAACGGCGTTCAACACTCCTCTGGGACACTTCAAGTATCTCGTGGTGTCGTTTGTCCTTTCCAACGCGCCTGTGGTTTTTCAGGCGTTGGTAAACAACGTCATCCGGGACATGCTCAACCGTTTTGTCATGGTTTACCTTGACAACATTCAGATTTTTTCACACTCCCTGAAAGAGCACACCCTACACGTAGGTCAAGTCCTTGAGCGTGTCTTGCGTAACCTACTCTTCGTCAAACTCAAGAAGAGTGACTTCCACGTCACCGCTGTCCATTTCCTGTGCCACTTTCTCACCCCAGGACGAGTGGAGATGGACCCCGAGAAGGTTGCTGGAGTCACTGAGTGGCCATTGCCCACGGACAGGAAACAGCTCCAACGTTTCCTTGGCTTTGCGAATTTCTACAGGCGTTTCATTTGAAATTACAGCCAGATCGCCGTGCCACTCACCTCACTTACCTCCATCAATACCCCCTTCCGCTGGGCAAATCAGGCTGAAGCCTCGTTCCGGGAGCTCAAGCTCCGTTTCTCCTCCTCTCCCATCCTTACCCAACCGGACCCGACCCTTCAGTTCATTGTTGAGGTGGATGCGTCGGATACAGGGGTAGTGCTGTCCCAACGCTCCCCGAGTAACCTAAAGGTTCACCAGTGCGCAGGAATTATGACGTTGGGAACAAGGAGCAGCTCGCCATCAAACTTGCCTTGGAGGAGTGGCGACATTGGTTGGGAGGGGCTGACCTTCCCTTTGTAGTTTGGACGGACCACAAGAACCTGGCTTATCTCCACTCGGCGAAATGCCTGAATTCCAGGCAGGCGCGCTGGGCGTTGTTCTTTGGGCGATCCAACTTCCACCTCACATATCGCCCAGGGTCTCGGAACACAAAACCAGACGCTGGTGGCCCACATTGTCTAGGGATGACCGGGAGTATGTGTCTGCCTGCCCTGAGTGTGCGAGGAGGAAGACGTCGACCCGTCCCCCCGCGGGTTTGTTACAGCCCTTACCAATTCCGTGATGACCCTGGTCACACATTGCCTTGGATTTAATCACTGGTCTCCCTCCCTCCAACGGCATGACCACCATTCTTACAATAGTCAACCGGTTCTCTAAGATGGCGCATTTCGTTGCACTGCCCAAACCACCCTCTGCCCGTGAGACGGCTGATCCCCTGGTTTCTCACGTTCTCCGCCCCCACGGCATTCCCCGAGACGTGGTTTCGGACCGCGGAGCCCAGTTCGCTTCCCAGGTCTGGAAGGCTTTCTGCCGGGGACTGGGAGCAACCGTTAGTTTGACGTCCGGCTACCATCCCCAGTCTAACGGTCAGACCGAGCGCACTAACCAGGAGATGGAGGCTGCTTTACGCACGGTCACCTCTGCCGACCCAACCTCCTGGAACACCTACCTGCCTTGGGTGGAATACGCCCAGAATTCCCTGGTGAATTCCTCCTCTGGCATGTCCCCCTTTCACGTCTGCCTCGGCTACCCTCCACCTCTGTTCCCGGCTCAAGAGGTTGACGTTGCTGTTCCGTCGGTCCATGCCCATCTCCGCCATTGTCATGGGGTTTGGCAACGTGCCTGTGCTGCGCTGCTACGCGCCTCCGCCGCTTCCAAGCGCTCTGCCGACCGGCGCCACTCCCCTGCACCCTCCTACACCCTGAGGCAGCGAGTGTGGCTACTGGCGAAGGACCTGTCCCTCAGGGTTGATTCGCGTAAACTGGCACCTCGCTACCTGGGTCCTTTCCAAGTGGACTCCCTCATCGGCACGTGCGTCCAACTACTCACACCTATCCCTCATCATCTGATCAGCACCCCTATTTAAGTTCCCATTCCTCACTCCCTAGTTGCCAGTTCAAACTGAATATCATACGAGGTTACCACGTCACTAAGTTTTGGCTCCTGCGTTATTCGCAAGTTTGTTTGGATTTTAAAGCCTTTTTTTTTTTCTACGCTAGTGTTTTCCGAGCAACCTCCCCGGATTGTTATCCGAGCACTTGCGCTCCCTCCCTCTCCATTCAACATCGCTCAATCCCCTCTGAGCTTCATTCATTCTGCACTCCAACCTCCTCCCTCACGTCGCGCATTTGGATCCCCTACCAACCCTCCGTTTCATCCGGATCCCCTTACAATGACTTTGGCAACTGAACTGGGAGATTGACTTGCGCATTCACCTGTTGATTTATAGCCAATGTCTGTGTTATGTCTTAAATTTCCCAATAAATCGACCTGCTCACAAAACCCACATATCACTAAATAAAATAAGTGACACTAAAAAGAACAAAATAAGAACATAAAACATGTTCCACCAACTGGAAACCAACATAAAAAACAGGGAACAAAAGTGCCGGAGAAAACCACGCTTTGAATACACTTATTGAATACATTATCCTTCATAGCCTAACCTTCATTTTCAATTATCTCCCTACTACACAATAGGCTGGACAAGGAGGAGCTATTAAAATTATGCTTGAAACATTCATGTAAAATCACCTGATATGAAAATGAGCAATCTAAGGGGCGTGTGTAATTAGTGGATACTCGAATAGGTTAGTCTTGGCCATTGCATTGTACTCAGGGTTTCTTTGTTCGAGCTAGTAAAGAATGCCCCCACCTAAAGACCGCATCACGAATCAATAGATTTGGTCTCAAGTCAAGTCACTAACATGTCTGGCAAATCTCACAAGTTTTGTTCCCTGAACATTGAACGCTGACTTTACATCTGCTTTTCGCAGACGCGTAACAATTATGTCCGCGAACCGCTGAACAGCCGGCCTACTTTCATCTTTCCGTAGGGTTGTGCGTTCAACATGTATTTTGTTGGCGGCTACCCAGAAGTTAATATCAAATGTGTCCGGTTTATTGGCCATGTATTGTGTAAAGCGACACCACGCCTTGGTAGGGAAAAGTTGTTCATCTATAGTTATCTTCTTCATGCACTGTTTTTCACAAACTTATCGAATACCTCAGATATCATCGCAAATGTATCAGTCACAAGGCGGGCAGTGCTTGTGGTCTTGTCATCAACGCACAGATAGAGCATGATATCTCAACATTTTATTTTTTTATTTTGGCCAACCAATAATCATTGGGTTCATGCTTTTACCGCCAGTAACACCTCAAATAATAAGACCTACGAATGCGTTTAGTTTGGCATCTGTCAAGTTGAACTTTTCTGCATTATTTCGTTCAGCTTCCGCAACTGTGTATTTTTTTATGTTTGCCCAGATGTCTGTGTCAATCAAACCCAGACCTTAGTTTCAATAGCCCATTTTCATACAACCACAGTCCAATTTATTGTTCAGGGAGCAAACATTCGAGAGAAGCATAAATTGGAGAGCAAGCAGAGATTGTTGCTTCTAGCCTAGAAGTTCTTATAAGCCTACGCTTCTCTCATGTTTGCAATATGGACCTTGCCCGGTAAATAAATAATGAACAATAACTGTTTTGCCAGTATTACTGGATCTATCAGACCCTTGAATATTTATGAGAGAGTTTCAACAGCACTTTCAAATGACCTACAGGCAAACTATAAGAGTATCCACTAATTCGACTTACGGGCCTATGATAATTATATGTATGTAATATCTGTATGTATCTATATATTTATACACCATAATTTTTTTTTAATGAACAACAGAAGACTCGTATACGGGTTTCCTAGCGACATCTGCTGATCAAAAAGAGAATTGCAGCCTTGGAATGCAGAAAGAAAAATGGCAGAACGCATACCACGCAACCATTTTTACAGTGAATAGAAGTGAAATAGCCTTAAATTTGCTTTTCTGAGGTGATTTTGAAAATTAAAAAATACTGGTTGATAAAACAGACATATCTAGGAGACAAAGCAGGGTCCTGGAATCTGATTGAGAGCGACGATAAGTAATTGTCAATAATAGCCTTTGACACTTATGAAATGCTTGCAATTATACTTATATTCTTACTTATACAGTATAGCATCGCACAAGGCCTATACACCTCTCACGTTCCAAAACACTGCCTGCTCATCACTTGCCACCTTTTGACTGTTCAAATAAACTTTGCTTGAGCTATGAACTCCTGCCTAATGAGTCTGCATTTGGGTCTTTGACTAAGCATTGACAAAACAAGCTTACTGGCTAAGTGATACGTAAATGCAAATTACCTAACACTAGTCACTGGGATTCATGAAAACATACCATGGGTCAAAATAACATTGAATAATAATCTTAGCTCTTGGAGCATGCACTCCAACTGTTTAGGGAATACAAATGTCTCTAGACAAGCCTTGTGACAACATTTTGTGGCATTACAATGCTATCCTGAAATACATTTCTATTCATATCTTCAGACTGGTTAAAGATAGAAGCCTATGTTTACCACGTTTTAGGGGACAGCCGGCTGCAAAGAATAATGTGTCGTTTGTGTATTTCTGTAAAGAATAAGCCTTCCAAATCTTGACCACAAAAACACAGTATTTCAAGATTTGATAAAAAAAACCTACACATTTTTTCAGAGGTGGCACATTTATGCCCAGAAAGAAAATATTATATTCTGTTTTTCTGTTATATTTTCATACAATAGACAACTTATAGTTGTTGTGAACCCCTGGGGATAGCCAAATGTGATGTAAAACAGCTTACCTGCTGTAGGATACTATGTGTTTCTCAATAAAAACAACTACATGTCAACATTCATTTTTATATTTATTCACACAATTTCACAATTTCATGAAAGCTTCTCAAACAATGTTAACAAATAACCCTTGTTCTAGTTAAAGCTTTTAAGAATCCACACTATAAAGGACACCATTCTATAATAAAGGATGACCTCCTCAGGAGGTCAAAGGGTCAAGAGAGTGACTGATTTCTTTATATGATTATTTTAATACAGGCATTTCCATGGAAAAACGAAGTCTAATCTATGTTATGTGTACAACAAGGCTGTAGCCATAGAGTCATCTGTTACTCCAGAACCACCATTGCAACTGACCTGTAGTTTGTTGGTTACCCAAAACAAAACACCTGCAGAATTCTGGAAAAGGTAAGTGGACAGTTGAGACAAATATTACCATGTACTAGAGTGATGGAATGAGGAAGTGTGGAGAAAAAATAACTGATATATCAACTTGGAGGGGGTTTGTTGTTGTTTTTGATTATGTAACTGATGACAGTAGGGCTAGGTTGAATTCTGAAGTGTTAAGGAAACATAGTGTCACTTCAAATCTAACTCATTAGACAGCAGTCCAAAATGCAGTAGGAAAATGACAAAAAAAAGAAATCTGGTTGAATCACCTGATGTGAATGTAGCTGAGCACGCATTTCACTTGCGGATGACGAGACAGAAGGCAAAAATGGCCTGAAACAAACAGAACCAGAAGGTAGCGGCAGTACAGGCCTGGAGAGCACCAACAGACAAAATAACCAGCACCTAGACTAGTATAGTTTACAGAATACAATTATGATACTTATTCATAGTACTGTGATAAACTAATAAAGAAACCCCCAAACTGGTCTTCTTTACCTTAGCTGGTGTGTTATATTAGTGGTCTTCAGGAATGCTATTGTTGTATTTTGTTTTAAGGCATACAATTGATAGGATAATTTGTAGATTAGCCATTTAAATAATTTTTTTCAGTAATCAGAGTGTAAACATCAAGACAGTCAAATAAAAGCACATTTACAAGTATACCTACCAGAACAACTGCCAACCCATTACTGCTTACCACATGGATATCACAATCCACCACTGGCTGCATGCTCAATCACAGGTTTGATCCACTCCAGTCATAGAGTGCTATGTGAGTCACCAGGGTGATGTTTCCCCCAGATGCAAATTTTGAATCAGTTTCCCCAATCCTAACATTAAACATTATTACCAACTTTTTCACCCCATCTTTCATGGGTTTTACACATCAACTGGGGGGTCCTTAATGTCCTCCTCTGATTCATTATCAGCTTCCTTTGGGCTCCACCAATGTTTGAGATAGTTGTTGACCCGCTCAAAAATGTCAATGGTGTGATTAATGACCAGGGCCAGCCAAGCCAGGCCAAAGAAGATCCATGACGCCATAAGGACACTGTACCAGTCTGGATATGACTGTTCAGGGTTACTGTCTATAGAACCAAAAGAAAAGGTTAAAGAAATATTAAGCAATTCTTGGAAAACAATTGATAGATTGGCATGATAGATACTTTGCTAGCAAATTATTTATTGTTAAAGGGCCTGTAAACTTTATTTAGTCAGTTCAGCCAATGCTACTGATGTGTTTACAATTGTATAGGCTCTTAAAATCAACACTGTGTGGAAAGTGGTATAAATAAAAAATAAATTACTAAGAAAAGTCTATACTTTACTTTGAGTAAATGCATATTACGTAAATTCTGTATTTAGTTAGTAATGGTTTCTACATACCTGCAACGTAGTCTCCAAAGCCAATTGTGCTTAGTGAAATAAAGCAGTAGTAGATAGCCTGTGAGTATGTCCAGCCCTCATGTTGTTTAAACACCATCATGGGCATCACAAAAAAGAGTCCCACCCCAGAGACGTAGGACAACAGGTGGACCATAAACCGGGTTAGCTTCTAACAAAGGGAGAAAGAAGAGAAATCAGAGTCAACTCTCAATCCGGGTATACCCCATATGTATAAGGCACTGCCTTTGGTCAGTGTAGCGCGGTATATATTTTTAAAAACATTTATTTAAAAAAAACATGTGTGTGTCTCAAAAGAAATGTCATACTTTAAGTGGTTGGATGACATGTAAAACTATTAAAATCAAAGAATGATGGATGCAGGTACTGATCAATGGTTTCTGCAATTTCTTAAAATAAATGTAAGGCTTTGCTTACAAAAAAATATATTATGGCTAGCTTTCATTTAAGCTTTTTACAGGTGAGACAGTTCAGCTGAACTTATAAGGCATTGCCATTTTCAAAAACAATGTGAGTGGGGTTGATTGTTCTATTATTAACTATTGGGTGTTTTCTGTTGCAACCAATGCCTAAATGGGATTTTAATTCTTATCACTGAAATACCTGGGAAATTCTAGCCTGGGAAACAACAGAAATATTGCACTGATAGGTGTATATCGCCCTCAATTGGCAAGAAAGGTATGATAAAACAGTTAACTGATCTATTAGCCACTTTTACTTTAAGTGAAGTAATTATGCTAGGAGATTCTAATTTAGACTGGGAATCTGTCATACCAGAATTCTTAGGACAAATCCACATAATGTCATTAGAAGCAATTTCAAGCTTTTAAAAAAAATAAAATACTTTCATAGTTGTGACCTTGGAAACATTGCTGACATAGCAGATGCTGAACTTGCACTCAAGTATTTTACCCATGTTTTTAGGGAGGCATGCCCTTTATCAGAGGATAAGGGTGAAAAATAGATCTGATCCAGGGTTTAGCTCCAAATTATATGAGGCACTTCACAATAGGAATGTGGCATGGGCTAAATCTACACTCATTGAATTAGACCCAGATTGGCAGTCATTTAGAAATCAATTAATTTCATGGGGAATAGACAAAGAGTTACTGCCCTTTATCATTTTAATAATGTTCTGGTATTTAGCTGGATTATCTGTTGTCTTCCTGACTAGTTTCACAAACATCTTCCTGTCTTATTACTTTTTAAGGGATTATAGAATTACGCAGATAATCCAGCTACATACTGTAAAATCATTAAAACAATAAGTAACACATATTTTAAATTCGATTTTATCATTAGTTATAATTCCCTAATGTTTGGAAATAGTTTCTAAAGTATGGAAATCTGCATAGGTGTTGCCTCTACATAATTGCAGCAATCTTGACCACAGCAGATCAATTTCTATGCATCTCTTTATAGCTAAGATTCTGGAGAAGTTGGTAAATACGCAGCTCTGTTCCTGCTTAACTGAGAAATGTATCCTGAATGTATAACAATCTGGGTTCAGACCAGGACATGGCATTATTAGTGCAACCACACTTGCTGTGAAGGATGTTGTCAATGCTTTGGCTGCTAAGTGGAGTGTTGCTGCCCTGTTTATTGACCGTTCTAAGGCCTTTGACACTGTTGGTCATAATATATTATTGACAAAGTTGTCCCATGTACTATCTTAAAGACCGTACTCAGGCCATTGTTTCTGACAGAGTTATGTCTGATTTTGTCTGTGCATAAAGGGGTTCCACAGGGATCAATTCTAGAACATGTTCTTTCAACTCTTTACATTACTGATATTGGGTAATCTGAAAAAACACTATACTCTTCTCCTGTATGCAGATTATACTATTATTTATGCTATACTGTATAGCAGTTCAGGCCACCCTAGCAAATCGCAAGCTTGTTCTAAATATTGGGAAAACTAAATACATAATTTCCTGTAAAACCATTTCTACTGGATTGTATCTTTATTAAATAAATGACTGATCTAGTACCTGCATACAACCACCTTGCTATTTGGGTACACAGTGATCTATCCTTCAAGAAAAATGTGACAGAGCTAATCATGAAGCTTCAATGTAAAGCGTGATTCCCATATATAAATAAATCTTGCTTCTCCCTGACTAATACATTTTTCAGTCAATGTTTTTACCTGTTTTTGATAATAGAGACACTATATACCAAAGTCCAACCGACACGACCCCAAGATTAACTCTGTTTGTCATAGTGCCCTTCCTATTATAATATGACAGTTTTAAAACTCATCACTGCACCCTTTACCAGAAAGTTGTCTAGACATCATTAAAGACACATAGACTTTGCACTACTCTGTTAGTTTACAAATCCATTCTCCATTATATTCCAACTTACTTGTCATCTCTGTTGAAGCTCAATGCTTCGGATTATAACATAAGGTCACATGGTTGGTTAACCTTACTGACTTTTTTGGTACATACATATATATGTTTTATATATTTGTATTAATATTTATTGGGTACATTTGTTTGGTTGTGTTCCCAGGGCACACTTGTAATTGAGACTCTCAGGTCTCAATGTGTCCCCAATGGATAAAAACATTAAAAAAATATGTCAGACAAAAACCTAAGCATGAACTCAAAATGAGTTTAAGGAGCCCCCCAGTCAAATCACCTAATTGAAATTGGCAAGGAATTCTAAGCAAGGTTGTAAATAAGTGGTGTCATCTAGTCTGAAACTCACTGCTCTCGGCCTTGGCTGCATGAACTTCCTTGCATGGGATTCTTGTAATTCAAAAGTTGGATAATTTTTTAGCATCATTTGTGGTGTTCATATAAAGTACATTTTACTATACATCCCATGAAGCAGACAATTTGCAAAGCGCAATCACTCACCTCTGGGGAAAATGCACTGTAACACAGTTGCTGTGTTGCTAGCACAATCCTAAACTGCAGTACAATAAATACTACATGGTGTTACTTCATACCATTTGTACATTTAATTATCTGGTTAAGTGTTATTCCATAAAATGTAAATGATGTTACCCACTTTCATGTTCACACATCACTCAGAAGAGACCACTTACCCGGTGATTGAACTTTTTCTGGATGAAGTCACAGGCATTCCTCTCGATGGCCAACATGTACTTGCCTACTCTGTTTAGCACAACCATGTTTAGTGGGATCCCAAACAGTGCGAAGAACACACAAAAGATCTGACCGGCCATTGTGCTAGGACTCATGTTGCCATAGCCTAGAACAAGAAAAACAAATGAGCATAATAATGGGAATTATTTGGTCTATTTCCATTTTTTACAATTATTCATACAACTAGAATGGTCCGGGTATATATATAATTGTAATATATATAATATTGATTATTTCATAACGTTTATAACAACAAGGAACACAAACTGATCTCTTTTACAACTGGGCCCAACATGTACAGTGCATCCAGAAAGTATTCACAGCGCTTCACTTTTTCCAAATGTTGTTATGTTACAGCCGTATTCCAAAATTTACGAAATTAATTGTTTTCCTCAAAATTCTACACACAATACCCCTTAAGGTTATTTGAGCTCAAACTTGAACCCGATTAAGCATCTCTGGAGATCTGAAAATGGCTGAGCACCGACGCTTCCCATTCAACCTGATTGAGAGGTCTTGCAAAGAAGAATGGGAGAAACTGCCCAAAAACATGTGTGCCAAGCATGTAGCATCATACTAAAAAAGACTTAAGGTTGTAATTGCTGCCAAAGGTGCTTCAACAAAGTATTGAGTAAAGGCTGTGAAAACTATTGTACATATTTATATTTTTGTTCTTCATTTTTGCAAATCTATTACAAATATTAAACAAACTTTTTTCACTTTATCATTATTGGGTATTGTGTGTAGAATTTTAGAAACAGTAGAAAAAGTTAAGTGCTGTGAATACTTCCCGGACACACTGTACATGTTAGTTTAGGTTCAATGATTGAAAAGAACACAATAGAGACAAAACAAGACATATAATGACAAAGATATTACATGAAACAGACTAAACAATATGACCATAGGTAACACAAAACAAGTAAAATACTAAATATAAAAAATAAAGAGATGTATTTAAAATATTTATTTACATGACAACTTGGCACTGCATTTATCCTATGCTAATGTTGATTTTACTTTTATTCAGATGAACAAGACTAGATGCCAGGTTTGGATCAGATTTACTTAAACAATTATACAGGTATCCTTCTCTCTCCCTTCCATTAGTTAACTATTTTACATTTAAAATCGGTAAATCCTCCCCTGATTTCAGCTTCTGTTTCCACCTTGACATAACTAAACAGCTAGCTAACAACACACCACATTCCACAGAAAGTTATCAACAATAACCCATTAACCTAGCTGTAAGTACTATGTGCTTGCATCAATCAGTTTATATATACGGTAGAATACCACATCCCTGGTAATGGGTGCTTATTTTTGATTGATAGCAGTATACTTAAATTAGCAATATTTAATTAAGTTTCCATATAATTAAACATGTTATTTCCTGCTATTTGTTATCTTGCACTCATTCGTAAATGTATAAATACAGAACACTCTGTAGTCACACATTTTAGTCAACCATTTTAATACAAACGGGTTAGATGCGACTTTCCCTTATGTTATTTGGTTTCTTCATTTGCAAAATCTAAAGTAACCATGAAAAAAGATTGGCCTTTGTTGCCTCCTGGTCGCTTTTCACCAGAGCAAAAACATGGGCAGTATTTTTAATGGGCAGTATTAGGGGATGGGCAGTATTTATGATTCATGTATTTAAAATACATATTTCAATTACAGGTTTTCGTTTTTTCCCCTTGTTCTCTGGTTTTGTGATCTGACCCTGGACTCCGGTATTCCGCTCCACGCATTCCACCCCACCTACTCATTATGCATACCTGCTAGCTATCCTCTGATCAGCAACACAATTTCAACCTATGATTCCTCTTTTGGTTTTGAAGTAGAACAATGTCTTTTATATTGTGGATTCTCAAAAACCTTAGCTAGAAGAAGGATGAATAGATAACATTGCTTGACAAGCCTCTATTAGCATATTACATTTGTGAAATTGTGTGAATAAATATAAAATCAATATAGAAACGTATGTTGACATGTAGTTGTTCATAGTATACTACAACAGGTCAGCTGTTTTACATCACATTTGGATATCCCCAGGTGTTGTTTTACATCACATTTGGATATCCCCAGGTGTTGTTTTACATCACATTTGGATATCCCCAGGTGTTGTTTTACATCACATCTGGATACAACCATAAGTTGTTTATTGTATGACAATATAACATAATAAACAGAAAATCTAATATTTTCTGAATAATGTCTTTCAAAAACTGTAAAATTCTACCACAATTGTCATACGTTTGCCAATTTGGGGTCCCTATATCAGTGTGGTGGAGCACTATATAAAAAAAAAGAATTCCAAGATTAGATTTGATTCTGGGCCTAAATGTGCTACTTCTGAAAATGTTTTTAGGTTTTTTATGTATTTATCTTGAAATACTGTGTTTTTGTGGTCCATATTTGGAAGGCTTTTTCTTTACAGAAATACACTGTCAGGTTTCCACCCTGACTGGACTATGTTCTGGCTCTGCCACCCCCTCTAGTGGCCTGTGGGTGACGTGCCCTTCACCATCACTAATCACCCAGTCATCAAGCACACTGCCAACTGTTCGCACCTGTCCCTCATTACCTACTCACCTTCCCTACTTAGGTTCCTGTTTGCTCACCCCCCAGTGTCGATTCAAACAAGATACTATGCAGATCTCCTGTTCTACGTATAGATGTTTTGACTACTGCGTTACATTGCAGCCTTTTGGCTTACAAGCCTTCT
>JACXGK010007669.1:0-24578 GCA_016801125.1 Novumbra hubbsi
GTAGGAAAACCTGCAAAATCGGCAGTGTATTAAATACTTGCTTCCCCATATATGTTATGTATGATTTTCCTTTTGCTGTCCTAAAAACGTTTTGTTTGATTTTGTTTAGATTTTATATCACTTTTGTTGACACTGAGGTTTGGATCTAGAGAAATGTAACTACTCAGAATTTCCTTGACTGAGCTATGAAGGGTTGCATATCCAAAATATCATAAAGATTTTTAACCACGTTCTGAGGCTCTAGAGTGTTTACATAGATAATAAAAGTTGCAGTAGAACAAGCTTTCATTTTGGGTTATCTTGGTTGAAATAAGCTCATTCCTGTGCTATGGCTCTGGTTGTATCTTGTGTGTTTTTAGCATGTTTGTGGTGTTGTTACTGTAAATGTGTGATGGTTGTGTGGTTACTGTAAATGTGTGATGTTTGTGTGGTTACTGTAAATGTGTGATGGTTGGGTGGTTACTGTAAATGTGTGGTGGTTAAGTGGTTACTGTAAATGTGTGATGGTTGCGTGGTTACTGTAAATGTGTGATGGTTGCGTGGTTACTGTAAATCTGTAATGGTTGCGTGCTTACTGTAAATGTGTGACGGTTGCGTGCTTACTGTAAATGTGTGACGGTTGCGTGGTTACTGTAAATGTGTGACGGTTGCGTGGTTACTGTAAATATATGAAGGTTGCATGGTTACTGTAAATATGTGAAAGTTGCATGGTTACTGTAAATATGTGACGGTTGCATGGTTACTGTAAATATATGAAGGTTGCATGGTTACTGTAAATATGTGAAAGTTGCATGGTTACTGTAAATATGTGACGGTTGCATGGTTACTGTAAATATGTGACGGTTGCATGGTTACTGTAAATATGTGATGGTTGTGTGATTTCTGTTGTCTGTCGCAACCCTCCACAGGTTTCCCCTGAAAATGGATACATCTGTTTTTAAGTCATCTTCTACTTGAAAAGACTTGTTGGAACACCACTGAGATGTGTCTTTTCAGCTGCTACATTTGTTTAGTCTGTCATTGATGTTTCTGTGCTCTGATAGGCCGGAGCTCACCTGTGCCGCCCACCCCCCCTGTGGTAACCATTCAGCAGCCTCCCAATGCCATGGGAGGATGGGACTGGAAGAAACCAGCAGCTCCAGGTACACACACATTTTACGTTTTATAGTCCTGTAACCCTCAAACATATTCCCATTCCCACAACATTTTATTTGCCATATCCTGTAACCAAGTCCCTACCTTTAACCCCAATAACCTAACTCTTACTCTCCTAACCGTAACCCTAATTCTTACCCTAGAAAACTAAAACCAAAGGATGTTTTATTATTCATCTGGGGATTTTCGTTCAATATTAGGATAGTAAAATGTAAACAGACACATACACATCTTTTCTAGTCAAGTTATGTGCTGATGGAGGTCTGAGAACAGAGCAACCACTTACCAAAATGTGCTGATGGAGGTCTGTGTAACATTGTAACATGAATGTGTGACATGAATGTGTAACATTAGTAATACCGCCTCCTGCTGGTGCTTTGATGTTATGTCTTTTGTTAGGTGGGGCTTTCGGTATGGGCAGTAAGTCAGCCAGTACCAGTCCTACCGGGTCAGTCCACAGCACCCCCACACACCAGGTCAAACCCAATAGCCTGGACCCCTTCGCTGACATTGGAAACCTTGGTTGCAATCTGGGAGGTCAGTGAAGGCTTTCGATACTTTATGGATGCTTGACACGGTCTAATGTCACATTACGTCATTGTCATGGATACATTCTAGACATTCACGGGATGATCAGTGCTGATTCCTTCCTATAGGCGGCCCTTGCTTCTCCAGCAAGCCCACCACCCCTACAGGCTCCACCCCTGCCTTCCCCCCCATGGGCTCCCCGTCACGACCCCCTCCATCGCCCCAGCACGGCGGAGGGTGGCAGGCCAATACAGGATTCCCCTCCTGGCAGCCTGGCGGTGGTGGAGGACAGGCTGGTTGGCAGCCCCAAGCCCAGGGTGGCCCACCGCCCCAGCCCAAGCCCAGCCCCAGCCACGCCTTGCCCCACACCTCCCCGTCCAACAGGCCCAACTACAACGTCAGCTTTTCCGCCATGGGAGGAGGGGCTGCTCCCAATGTGGCAGGGAAACCACAGCCCAACATGGGTGAGTCGGTGGGACTGGGAGGCTGGTGTCTGTCCTGCAGTGATGGGCTATGTAGTCCTTCGTGATAAGACTGCAGATATTGTATTCTGTATTCTAAGTGATATGTTCTTTTTACCAGGTTCCAAGCCCAAAGTTGCAACGGCTAATTTTGATGACCTGCTGTCTGGTCAAGGCTTTGCGGGAGCCAAAAAGAAAGAAGGTCCCAGGACAATAGCAGAGATGAGGAAGGAAGAGATGGCTAAAGAGATGGACCCTGAGAAACTTAAGGTTGTTTTACAGTGGCCAATCACTAGTCATAAACTAAAGGTTGTTTTACAGTGGCCAATCACTAGTCATAAACTAAAGGTTGTTTTACAGTGGCCAATCACTAGTCATAAACTAAAGGTTGTTTTACAGTGGCCAATCACTAGTCATAAACTAAAGGTTGTTTTACAGTGGCCAATCACTAGTCATAAACTAAAGGTGGTTTTACTGTGGCCAATCACAATTCTTATACTGAAGTTTTATTGTTTTACAACGGGGGGGGGGGGGGGGGGTATATCTCAACATAAAAAAGGTACTTGACAAAAGAAGGCCTGTAGCATTTCTGTTGTTAGATCCCTCTCCCTCTGACCCGGCTCTTCCCAGATTCTGGACTGGATCGAGGGGAAGGAGCGTAACATCCGGGCTCTGCTGTCCACCATGCACACTGTGCTGTGGGAGGGGGAGACCCGCTGGAAGTCAGTCGGCATGGCTGACCTCGTGACCCCTGAGCAGGTCAAGAAGGTCTACCGCAAAGCTGTGCTGGTCGTCCATCCAGACAAGGTGAGATGGAAGGACTTGCTACACAGTTTAAACACAAACCCACTGTATGCGAGCTATCACACATGCCTATTCTCTTACACGCAAACTCTCTGCACTCGTCATTATACGACAATAAAAGGGGTTTAAATGTCATCATTGCTACAGCAAAATCTAGGGTCTTATCCAGCAATGAACACGAAAAGAAAGCACAATTTGGGAGGGACTTCCCCTGTACAGTGAATGACAGTGCATGTTTTCCATTCCTCCCAGGCCACAGGACAGCCTTATGAACAATATGCCAAGATGATTTTTATGGAACTGAACGATGCCTGGTCAGAATTTGATAGCCAAGGACAAAAAGCGCTCTACTGAGCTGAGAGATCCTGCTCCCCCTCGGTGACCCACCTTGTGATCCATTATCCAGCCCCACCAGGTCTGTGGTTCCCACCTCCCTCTTTCTCCTGTTCCGTGGGCTCCACAGAGACTTCAGTAGCCAGGCTCACAATGTAACCGTGTTAGGAAAACAGATGCCAATGCTAATCATCTGCTGGTGGAACAGTCCAGCTCATCCCACAGGTCCTAGCGGAGTCCTGAACCAGCCTGATCACAGCGTCATCAAGGTTTCCAGGGACATCAGCAGAGATTAATACACCAGACTTACCTGTAGTTCCAGTGTTGCTAGCCAGCCAGGTGGTATGTTGTAGCCAGGATATATACAGGACTTAATGAATAGTGCTTGCCAAGGATGAAGACACTGTTCTAAGCGCTGTCAACTGTTTGACATCTGGGCTGGGATTCCGTTAAATATGCCATTGCAATGGTTAAGATGTGTCTTCATTTACATTTTTCATCAGCTAAATTTGCATAACATTCCCATACCACGTATATACACTATTACATTCACACTGCAATAGGAATCAAAAGCTGAGATGAGTTCTGGTTAACATTTTTCCTGGGCAGCTTCAAGAGTACAGCAAATGTAACGTAAGAGTATTCAGCTGGATCAAATGTGCTTCCACAGGACTCCAGCCGAGAGTCCTAGGAGCTGCCCAGATAATTAGCAAGGGTAACAAGTACTGTTGTGACTGTCATACACCAAGGCCAACGGTTACTGTAACATAAAAGACACTCAGTGGGTTTTTCTTTTAACGGATGGGCTCGTATGTTTATTTATCCACAGTCTTAAAGTCTTAAGACTGATTCCAGCCTTCCACAGTCTTGGTTTTTGTCTTAAGACTGATTTCAGCCATCAGTCACCCTAAAGGTACTGTCCTCTTTACATGTTGTTGGGTGTCTGCAGCCTCAGAGGAACCATGGAATGTAAATGATATTTACAAATAATCCCATATCACACTACTGTACTTATGTAGGAACTAAACAGTTGCTGCTAAGGTTTCATCAAGCTTATGAAAATAATTTGTAGTGTATTCACTTTTAATATTGTTAATTTATTGATGTTTGGCTCTTTCTCTGATGCTTTTTTTCTCCCAAAGAAGTTTTTATTTTTATTTCGGCAGATTTTTTGTTGTAGGTTGCAGTATTGTGCTATCTCTGTCTCCTGCTGAAGAATTTTCTTTTAATAATGAGATGTTCATGTTGTTTCCAGATGGGTGTCTCAAAACAGCCCCTTAATCTACGTGGGCTTTGCGTTCACATTTGTTGGAAGCTTATCTTTTCTGAATGAACAGACTGGGACCACTAATGAAAGAACTCTGAAGATTTCTTGGCAAACATGGTTTCGTGTCATTTTCTAAGACATGCTCATGACTGGAGTTTGTTAAACCACTATCCAGACCATAACATAACCCCAACACTCGGCCCCAGTCGGACTTCGTGTGAACCTTTTTTTCTGTCTTGAAGGAATTCACAAAGACGTACAGTACAATGCCTCATACAACCATGTCTTAACATTCTAATAATTGCATATCAATGTTTAGGCTGGTTCTCTTTATCCATGTGGACCATTTAGATAAAAGAGAGAGTGAGAGAAACGGCACAAATATTTCATATGATACAAACCTTCACTGTTTATTTTGCATACTGACATTTTCAACCATTTCCCGGATTGCTGCTTTATCTGGTGACTGTACCAATGTCAGAAGGTGTGTGTGTGTGGTATGCACTGTATGTATGTGTCTGTGTGGTATGCACTGTATGTATGTTTCTGTGTGTGTGCGTATGTGTGTGCGTGAGAGAGAATCCCTCAATGCTCCCTATTACCCGTATACACCCCTCGCTGACTGACATCTTTGTCACATTTCAGTCTTAAGGCAATGTTAAAACGCTAACCTCTATACACATAGTGGATGTGTGTTGTTGGAAATGTTGTGCGTACACGAGGATGTGATACAATTTGGATACAACAACTGTATGTGTTTGCTTGTCTGCTGTAAAAGTATTACTACTAATAGTGTACACTTCTGTTTCTGTGTTTCTCTTCTGGGTTCTGTTTACCCTAACAGGATGTACATAGTGAAGTGCAATGCACAAATAAATAGAGAAAAACGGACTATGAAACATCAGACTAATTGTGCGACTGTTTTAATTTGTGAAATTAAATTATGTCCCTACAGATTATTTTGCAGCTACAGTGCCACCGCCTATTCTGGGACTTTTGTGTGACTGAAGTGCAGTCAAAATTGTTATACTTAATTACCAATATACAATGCTGAAAGAATTTAGGGAAAAACTAAATCATTCTTTGGGTCTTGATGAAGGAAATATATTAAAGAGCAACATTTTTACTGTACATTGTGTAATTCGTTGAGAACAAAATTACGTAAAAACGGTAAATGGACACCTAAATCAACCGACTGAGGGCTGGATTCAAACACCGAAAATCAAAGTAAACAACTGAAATCACAGGCTGTTCCAAGTTGCTTGAATTTCATAACGGCAACTCTTAATGTGACTTAGTAGTGTGTATGCACCCACAAGCCTGTATACACTGACAACAACATCTGGGTATGCAACCGATGAGACAGCGGATGGTGTCCTGGGGAATCTCCTCCCAGACCAGGTTAAGCTCCTGAACAGTCTGTTCTCAATTGGATTCAGGTTAATGGCTTCAATGCCTTCGTCATCCAGGAACTGCCTACACACTCTGGCCACATGAGGCTGGGCATTGTCCTGCACCAGGAGGAACCCAGGGCTCACTGCACCAGTGTCAGGTCTGACAATGGGTCTGATGAATTCATCCCGGTACCTAACAGCAGTCAGGTTACCGTTGGCTAGCAGGTGGAAGTATTTGCGACCCTAAAGCATATGCCTCCCCAGACCATCACTGACCCACCACCAAACCGGTCATTCTGGATGATGTTGCAGGCAGCATAGCTTTCACCACTGCATCTCCAGACTGTGCTCAGTCTTTATCTGTGAAGAGAACGGTTTGCCAATGGTGGACATTCCAATTCTGGTGTTCTTTGGCAAATGCTGCACGGTGCTGGGCTGTAAGCGCAGGTCCGACTAGAGGACGTCGGACCCTCATGCCGCCTTGTGGAGTCTGTTTCTCACCGTTTGGTCAGAAACATTCCCACCACTCGCCCACTGGAGGTCATTTTGTGGGGCTCTGGCAGTGCACCTCCTGTTAATCCTAACTCTATAGAGCAGATAACGTTCCTGCTGCTTGCTTGATGCCCTTTTACGGCCCAGTCCAGCTTTCCTCGTGTAACGCCCCATCTCCTGGTCGTTTAATTGGCTTAGTGTTACACCGTGATAATTACGTGTTCCCTTAATTTTTTTGTCACTGTATATCATATATGAACATATTATATATTTGTGCTGACATAACTGATAACAGTAATCTCATCTAGAATCAAATAAAACCACTAGAGGGCATTGTTAGGCTGGTTTCCTCCTTGCTGTTTGTCAATAGGAAAGTGGAAATGTGGAGACATACATTGCTCACAAAAATGAGCATTGATTGTACATTGTGCAATTCGCTGAGAACAGCGAATGTGACAGTTGTAGCCCATTTCCTATGCACAGACGTGTACAGGAAATGGGCTACAACTGTCACATTCCTTGCGTTAAGCAACTCCTGAACCACAGACATCAGATGTGTTTTACCTGAAGGAAAACTGGACCGATGCTCCAAGTCCTCCCTTCAGATGAAAGTCCTCCCTTCAGATAAAAGTACATTTGGCATTGGAGTAGAGGCACATAATCCAAATTGTTGCCCATAGTATTACTGTGCTTGATTGGTCAGCCAACGTGCCTGTTTAGAGGAAAATGTTATTGTTTAGAAGAAAAATAGATACACTAGACAACACAGGCAAGCTGAAGGCCGTTATTAAAGCAACCCAGGCTTCCATAACACCTCAGCTGTGCCACAAGCTGATTGCCGCCATGCCATGCCGCATCGATGCAGTAATTTGTGCAAAAGAGCCCCAACCAAATATGTGCATAGGAAATTTTGCAGGTGTTAATTAGCTAATTAGAGCTCTTCTCATGTCGACAGGAATTTGTCAGGTCTTGGCTGAGGGCCTCTGGGCATCTCTATGAGCCCGGGGGTCACAATCAGGACCTATCAGCGTCTCTGCGCAACAATTTTTTTTCCCCCAATTAGAGGGAACTGGTTTGAGTTTCAGTGAGTATTTTATTTTTCTTCTGTTACTTTAGTTTGTGGTTCATTGTTTGTGTCAGTCTGTTTTGCTGCACCTCAGTTCTCGGTTTGCCTCTCCTTTGTTGTTTTTGTCTTTTTGTGTTTTTTAAGAAGAACACTAAACTGTGACAGTATTATACATATTTTATTATAATATTTTGAGATACTGGATTTCTAATTTACAGCCGTAATGGAGAGTTCATGGGGTTTTAATACAGGATGGAGGGAAGAAACAACAAGGGGATGGATAGAACTAAAATGAACAGGCTTGTTGACAAGATAGCAGTGTAGCATCTAGCTACCTATACGTCCTGAAGATGTTTATACCCACCTCAGAGTGGTTTGGAGAATTGAGGATTTCATAGTACATTCATCCAAGTTTTAACATCCAGTTACTCCTAGGGGTTATCTAGGGAATGCAATAAATATTAGCAGGTATTGTCCAGGTTCATTGCTCAATAAATATAGTAACGCATAATGCTCAATCAAAGCCGACAGACAATCTTGTTAACGTTCCAACCAGTAAAGAACCTGCACATTTTCTTAAAAACGCTCCAATTAATTATAGCAAAGAATAAATTACCGTTCTTTGCAATAGGTGTAAGACCTTGGAAAATATATTGTGTTGTCGTTATTTATTGTGTTTTATGCTTTTTTTAACTAGCCCTCATTACCAGTAACTGTATTCTCTACTAGAATTCTTCAAATATGTAAATATTTAGCTTTTCTAGCTCACCTGGACAATCTTGAGGCTCACTAGTGGTTTGCATTTTGAGGTATACCTTTGGATGTTGCGCTGTACTCTTCTGTGAAAGTCATTTTTTGATACATCTATGATGTATGATCTGAATGACAATTATTTTGTTTCCATTTTGAAGAGTATCCTCTGGTCATAACAAACATTTGTAATTTATTACAGCATCAGTAAATGCAGCTTTGGTCGTTGATGCGTTTGTTAGGTCATTAAAATTCATTGATGCTGGTCATGGGGTAACAGACGTAATGCTGAGTTTATCGTAACCTTTAGAGCGTGCAAACAACATGTGAGACAGAGATCCGACACCAACGTTTTTTTCTCTATTACATAACTGTCCCTTAGCCCTGTCCCTCACCCTGTGCTCCGTTGATGTTGGACTTTTAACAATCATGTAATAAAGAGAAAACATGGGCCTATAGCCTAAAGTGTTTAATTGATACACAATGCACACAGATTTTCCTGTTTCAGTCAGAAAATATGAATCAAGAATCAAGATGAGTCAACCTCCTTCTCTCATGAAATCCCTTAGACGGATAGGATTTTGTGACGTTTATGAGTCGGAATACTTTCCAGAGGCATCTATGGATGCGGCCCATTGTGTGATTAATGTGAAACAAGTAGTGACAGGCACTGAATGAAAACCACAGGTGCAGTTTAAGTCATACAATCATGCTTTTCATCATGAATGCTAGCAGGGACGTGCACGGGGGAGGGGCTAAGGTTGCCCAGGCAATGTATGCCCTCCTTGCCCGTATGCCCTCCTTGACTCAAGTTGCCCCTCAGAGGGTGAAAAGTCTGGTGGTTTGCCCTTTTTTCAGGTCAGAGCAATGGCCCCTTAAAAATTCCTGTGCACATCCTGTCATGGAAAACGTTATTCCCAACCCAAAAAGATGCAAGAACTCCGGGGGTTGTAAAATCAAATAGACTTTAATGAGAAGTTTATTGAACACACACTTGTGCCCGGTTAGACCCTCCCACTCATGACACTCTTTAGGTGGCCCTTCCTCTTTGAGTTCCTAATTATCACCCCCCCTTAACACTTAGTAAAACGTGTCAGGGCTCGTTATCTCAGGAAATAATACAATATTATTCGACAATAAGACATGCAGTTTAATACATTCATTGCTGATGAGTATATGACAGCTTGTTGATTATGAAAATATCATGTATATAATATTGTGGTTACTTAAGTGATTCATTAATACATTAATTATGCAGATATGTGAAATACAAAACATACCCCTACAGTCCCTGAATGGTATTGTTGTTGGTGCGAAGCCTTTGAACCTGTACTTTGTCTTTACCGGCAAACTTTATTTAGACCACTATCTTTCCTCTTTTGGTAGCCCAAAACATAGTAAAGCATTTACTGATCATTTCTGTATAAATTAAATTAATAATTACTTCCACCTTTGTACATGTTAAATCTAGTAATTTACTTGTTTCCCAATAACGTTTATAGTATTTAACAATGATTCATAAGACTATTAATAACATTGTTTATATGGGTCAGAACAAAACATTTACCATGAATGTAATGTTTTGTCTCAGAAAGGATGAAAGTTCTGTTGGTAGACATTAAAGCAGTTAAAGACAATCAGTGTACAATACTGAGGACATTTAAGAAAATATATTTTACAGATTTTTTGCAAAATAGTGATGATCAATATTGATTATTATTCTCTTAGTAATCCCAGAACAAAATTTGGGAAACTAAGGGTTGGGATTCATCTGGAATCTTCTAGTGCTGGAAATTGCTCATTCGAATCAGATTAGGTTCCTATTACTATCTCTGTTCTAGCAGGAAATAATTCTGGATTTCAGTTAATTAATATATACTACATGGGATATTATGATTGACAGTGCTTCAAGCTATGAGGACAAACCACCCTCTGCCTCTTTGACTGCCAAATCACTTGCATAATGTAAACCAAGCCCTAGGCTTGGCTGTCAATCCAGCAGAAAACCAGCTAGCTGGCGTGTTTATTAGAAAGCACTTTCTGCATTGGAGTAATTTAAGGTGCTAAATAAAAAAATATGTATTATTGATAGGCTTCCCTCCATTTTTTCCATTTAAAAAGTTCTGTTCCAAACGGGACAATTGGTGGAACTAAGTAGTTTCAACACCTGCTCACAAAAAACAAATAGGAAATACACTGGAATAGATACCAAATGTTGGTTACATTTATTCAACATCAGAGGTAGTTGTTTAATTATCTAAAAAAAACAAGTTGTTATCAAATAACATATTTATATAGTGTTTTAAAAAAAAAGCAACTGTCACTGGCAAAGAAGCAATATTAGAAACAATATTGGAAGGCTTATTACCATTGTAAAATCTATGCATTTTCAGAACCCATAAATATTTTGTTGTACTTGCCAAAAGAAAGTCCCCTTGTTATTACCTAAGTAAGATTTCTAGACGGTTACCCATTAATTGCAAAGTCCCTCTTTGTCATGAAAATGAACTTAATCCCCCAAAAAACATTTCCACTACATTTCAACCCTGCCACAAAAGGACCAGCTGACATCATGTCAGTAATCCCTGTTGTTAACACAGGTGAGAGTGTTGACAAGGACAAAGCTGGAGAACACTCTGTCATGCTGATTGAGTTAGAATAACATACTGGAAGCTGTGAAAGGAGAATGGGTCTTGAAGTCATTGTTCATGTTGACATCACGGATAAAATTGTAGACCTGCACAAGGCTGGGATGGGCTACAGGACAATATTCAAGCAGCTTGGTGAGAAGGCAACAACTGTTGGCGCAATTATTTGAAAATGGAAGAAGTTCCAGATGACCCTCGGTCTGGGGCTCCATGCAAGATCTCACCTCGTGGGGCATGAATGATCATGAGGAAGGTGAGGGATCAGCCGAGAACTACATGGCAGGACCTGGTCAATGACCTGAAGAGAGCTGGGACCACAGTCTCAAAGAAAACCATTAGTAACACACTACGGCGTCATAGATTCAAATCCTGCAGCACACGCAAGGTCCCCCTGCTCAAGCCAGCACATGTCCAGGCCCATCTGAAGTTTGCCAATGACCATCTGGATGATCCAGAGGAGGAATGGGAGAAGGTCATGTGGTCTGTTGAGACAAAAATAGAGCTTTTTGGTCTAAACTCCACTCGCTGTGTTTGGAGGAAGAAGAAGTATGAGTACAACCCCAAAAACACCATCCCAACCGTGAAGCATTAAGGTGGAAACATCATTCTGTGGGGATGCTTTTCTGCCAAGGGGACAGGACGACTGCACCGCATTGAGGGGAGGATGGATGGGGCCATGTTTCGCGAGATCTTGGCCAACAACCTCCTTCTGTCTTGTCCTGGCTGGGTGCCCCTAGCCTACTCTATGCTTTGGGGCTCGCAGTCAGGGCATGCCACCTAGAGAGGCCTCTAGCCCTCTCTATGCCGCTGTGGGCTCCCCAGTCAGAGCAGCTGTGTTCAGTTGACTCTGATTGGGGAGCCTACTTAGGTTAGGCTACAGCCACACATTAGGTGTGGTTGATTGTTTGTGTTCCACAACTTCACGGTTTGTCTCTGTTTTATTTCCAATTCACAGTGAATACACTACACGTTTATTGTAAGTCGTTTATATGTTTTTTGCTAAGTGATTTAGCACCTTTCATTTACATTTCGTTTACAGTTTGTGTTAGTTCGTCTTCTTGTTTATTGGATTAAATTCACCTTTTTCTTTACAAAATGTCTGCGTATGGTTCTGCACCCCACCGCAACTGTGACACCTTCCCTCAGTAAGAGCATTGAAGATAGGTCGTGGCTGGGTCTTCCAGAATGACAACGACCCGAAACACACAGCCAGGGCAACTAAGGAGTGGCTCGGTAAGAAGCATCTCAAGGTCCTGGAGTGGCCTAGCCAGTCTCCAGACCTGAACCCAATACAAAATCTTTGGAGGGAGCTGAAAGTCCGTATTGCCCAGCAACAGCCCTGAAACCTGAAGGATCTGGAGAAAATGCCATAAGTAATATCTAAGTGGCTTGGGGACCAGAACATCGACAATGAGAATCCTAAAGAGGATGGTGAAGAAACAACAACCCACAAATTCTGACGAACTCCAAGCATTGATTATGCAAGAATGGGCTGCCATCTGACAGGATGTGGCCCAGAAGTTAATTGACAGCATGCCAGGTTAAATTGCAGAAGTCTTGAAGAAGAAGGGTCAACACTGCAATTATTGTCTCTTTATATGTACTTATTGTAATTGTCAAAAATAGCCTTTGACACTTATGAAATGCTTCTAATTATATTTCAGTATAATACAGCAACATCTGACAAAAAGATCTAAAAACACTGCAGCAGCCAATTTAGTGTAAACCAATACTTGTGTCATTCTCAAAACTTTTGGCCACGGCTGTAGGTACTCTTGCCATCATCAATACGTGAGCAACTTGGGAATAAAACAAGCATTTCATTAGGGACATAACATGGAGATTATGGACTTGGGATGACACAGCATTTTTAGCATTTTGTTAGTAAGGCTTCATATGAAAATAAATTAATTGGTATCATTGTACAATTGACATGCATTTATAGTATCCTACCTGAATATTTTTGTACAAGGCTGACCTACAAACACATACAGGTTTAGGTCTGGGTTTCATGTTCTGACCGTGATAGTTGGAGCTGTCCTCGATCTCAGACTCAAATCAATCAACATGGCCCAAATAGTAAAAACTGTTTCAAATCTGAGGTTGATATGTTTGCCTTTGCATTTGTAGCCAGTTAAATCTTTAAATGCTGATGAAGGACAATCTAAACAATAATATTAAATACCTAAGTATCTTGCTAGCTAATATATGCAAACAGGCGTTGCTATGGTCAAAGGGTAACACCTCTTGCTTGGTAGTAGCTGCTCTGGCACACACCCCAGGCTGCCTAGTGGATATACACATCATTAACAACAAGGCAGTTGTCAATCAAGACTTGTTGGCAGATGTTTAGTATCTGAGGGTCAATTGCAATCAGAACAATCAGGTGAGGATCACTTTTCTAAAAACAGTTACATCCTGAATCGAATCTTTCACCTTTGACCTTTAAACAGTATCAATAGGAGGACACTTTACAGGGTCAAAAAGGGATGCTTGACAAGCTTTTCTGGGTCCCCATTGCTCACATCAGTGGGGCATAAGCATCACCAAGGATAGAGAAACAAACTCTGGCATGTATGAGATTGTCTGGGATAGTTATTCTACTGTTGTTCCTCTTAACTTGCAAAACCGTACTCTACCTCAGGAGAATGGCCAGATATTCTCTTTCTTTGTTTTTTTACTACTGATATTAAAGACTACACAGCCACCATTTACCCAGTTCATCAGTTTGTTGTAGAGATATTAACTTTCTAAACAATAACCTACAATGCATTTGTTAAATTACATTCTAAAGCGTAATAGCCTTTGTGCTTAGAGCCAAATGGGACTTAGGATTCACTGCTGTTGATGTTCCATTGCTAGCTGTATACTACTTTTTCCTTGATGTACTGAATGTCGCTGTACTTTTACTACATGGCTTGAAAATAGGGAATATGTCCACTAATTCTTACTTAGTGTGCAGAGCACCATGCGACCAACCTTGGGGACCATCTTGGGGGATGATGACGCAGCCACCGCCTCTTCAGGGGTGAGGCCTCCCAGTGGCAAATAGGCTTGGTGGGCCAGGAGAGTTGTTGTATCGGTGGCCTCTCCAACCTTCTCCTGGCCCACTTTCTCCCGGAGCTCTTTGTTTTTGGTGAGGAGCAGCTTTTAGAGTAACATGCTGGGTGTCATATTTGGCCTCCTCTCTGCGCCATGACTTCAACCACCATTGTCTTCAACTTCTCCCACAACATGTCCTTCTGGTTCTCCCTTATTAGTTCCCGGGGGCGTACAGGAGAAGGCAACCACTTGACCTGAGGCTGCACATGGGGTTATGGGGTGATCTATTTGTTGCGAAGGGGAATTGGCATTTCCAATACAATAGAAAGTCATTACAAAGGTCTTGGATTGACTCAGGAATTAAACATTTACACAGTTTTTTGATGTGTCAGGTGGGAATTCAACTTAACAACCAGATTGGAAACAGAGAGGGGGAGCAGTTTTATATGGACATATTAATCCGCCAGGGATGGCAGTCTAGATGTGTGGATACGCGTTGTTTTGTCTCGTTGGTAAACTCTGCTGCTCTTTTGCCAAAGATGAGCTCATACACATCAGGGGAACCACTCCAGATGGAATGTTGGGACATTCTAGTCAAAGGTGCCCTTGGCAGTTAAACGCCGGAGGAGAGAGAAGAGTGCCGGTGCGTCTCCGCAAACGTGGACATCGCACATCGTTACCTGGAATGATTCTCTCCAATGTAAGTTCACTGTGCAACAAACAGGATGAACTTCCGCTGCTAGTGAGGAAGGACAGAGACTTTTATTCATCTTCAGTGTTATGTTTTTACATTTTCTGTGACGCCATCACCCTAGCCTCAGCCCACCTCCACCACCTCAGAAGGGGTAAGCGCCACTCCCAAACTGCCCACCTAAGTGGCCCCCTCCCCACCACCACGACAACGTCTCACTTTGTCCTGGTGAGGGACGTTAACAGACTGTTCAAGAGACAGAACCCCCAAAAAGCAGCTGGGCAAGACTTTGTCTCTCCACCCACCATGAAACACTGTGCTGATTAGTGTGAAGCTGGGGAAACATGTCTCTGACTCCCGGCCCATCCGCACCGGATCCCCTCAAGGTTGTGTCCTTTCTTTTTTGCACTTCTCCTTGTTCATCAACAGCTGCACCTCCAGTCATCAATCGTCAAGCTCCTGGAGTTCACAGATGACACCACTCTGATTGGGCTCATCTGTGGTGAGGATGAGTCGCCTACGGTGTCTTGCACCTCGCACTATACGGAACTCATACAGTAAATGTTTTGCACACTTTCTATTTACTGTGTCATTTTTATTTGTACTTACTGTGTTGTTTTACCACTTACTGTGTTTACTGTCAATGCCCAATACACAATAACAAATTCCTTGTATGGGTAAACCGTCTTACAATGAACATAAAAACACCACCCCATATTCAAAAACAGCCCTGTGTGTTCTGTGTGGATTCATCATGTTAGTATTGGAAAGTAGAGGACACATTTAGTTTCCATTGGTGCTTTGCAGCCGGCTTTGCAGCCGGCTGTTGTGAGCTGCAGACAGCCGTCACAGCTGGAATACAGCACCCCAGGTACATTGTGCAAGACAGTAGAGCGGTGGTCTATATGGGAAGTCCAATGAATGCAACACACATAATGAATAGCCTCCATGGCAATGTGCCTCTTCAATGGGAAACACAACAAGTATCCAATGACATCCACACACACCTGCTAGTAAAATGAGTCAAGCTTTACAATAGCACGCCTACTTGCTGTAATTCAAAGGAAAATGTATGCTTTTGTGAAAAGTTGAAGAAACTGTTTGTCTCTCAACACAAGGACGTGCTACAGTTGCCAAACTGTTTCACAAATAAAGCCGAATGTCCTCTCTGTCAGGGAACAAACCTTAGCCTGCTAAGATCTGAAACCCACTTCCTGACCTCCAGAATCCTCTGAGAGTTTGAGATGAATTATCTGACCAATTATTATCCGCATGTAATCTCAATGCCTACCCAAGGACCGAGATATATAAGTCGAGATATATATTTATTTATTTTCCGTTATTAATTTGCTATATTATCATTGGCTATGATTCCTCATTTAATTAATCGTTTGTTTTTCTATTTGCCTCATTCCTAATTAGTTTTCCAATATGCTGTGCCGAATACATTTGTGTTAGAATTATGTTTTTAGTGGATATTTGTCTACACGGTGTAATTATTGAATACAGTTCCTGAAAGTTGATTCACGCGTGAAATGTCACTCCTCCTTCAGAGCCTTACTTGTGGCGCACACAAGTGTTACCGCGCTGTTACCCTTCCTTTCCGAGAAGGGAAATCGACAGAAAATACACTTCCGCGATAAGGGACTCACGACATTAGCATAATATGCCATCTACAATAAAGTGACTTATCCTCCCGAACTTTAGTGAAAGACCAAGCAAGCGATTGGCTACTGAGGAGTCAAGACCTCGGTAGCTTATTCAAGTATTCACATACGATTACGGTGAACGGGACAGTAAGATTCAGAGAACCCAAAAGATCAGGTAAGAACAACTCATTCAACATTTCTGCATAAAAAATTTGAAAGAAACAAATGGCTACATTTTAAGCTTCGTATTTCTCATTTTCCCCATGCATAGACATAGCTGTTGTAGTTTTGGTTAGTTTCGGTTGTGTAGCAGTTTTAAATTCTGCTACGATTAAATACAATCTTTGTAAAGCTGGAGAGGAAAGCAATTTCAGTGGGACTATGCACGCGCTCCTATATTCGGAACTTTAATCAGTTGGCTGTGTAAATTACTGATGGTTCCGTAGGCAATACAGACCAGATGAGATACAGTTAATGTCAGGGACGTCATATTCTCACTGGACTTTTCACCTGATAACTATTAAACTGTTGTAGTACGTTATCATATCTGGCTGGTAACCCCAGCCGGGAACTATTTTTTTAGAAGTGTTTATCACCATGTGTGAGCGATATAGATATTGTGACATGGCAAATATGGTTAATGCCCCTGGTCACGTGTGAATGACCAGAGCACGTCGTTTCACCCGTGGTCATAGAGTGAGTAGTTTCCCAATGGACTTCCAAAAACGTTTAACGCCGCATCTATTAGCAAATTGCTTCTTTCAGAATGGAATGATTCTAAACATTCTGTATTCTTCGGGGAGTGTGAGGCCACTTACACGCGTGATGTAGCCCTTTTAGCTATACCACTACTCCCAGCATAATTCAAGGGGCTGACATTTGGTGCCATCCTGTAGGAGCTGAACTACCTGTGCAATCCGAATGGGCTGCAGGTATCACCTCATGCAACCAGTGGTGACAAGGACACAAGCAAAACGCGAAACTAGAGAAGAAACAGTCAGGAAGGACAAGGAGAGAGCAATTGTCTATTGACACCTGCAAAACAATTCACTTCTTGGGGTTTGTCTTGGTGTTGCGTCTCCAATGCACCTGTTGCCTCTTTTTTGCACATATTGATATCGCTGAAGTTTAATTGACTTGGTATTATACTGTGTGGATTACGTGTTTACTTTATTTTTTTGAGAAATTTAGTCTCTGTCTATCGCAGTGTGCCAGTTTACCTAAAACATGAAATGGGATTTGTCTCCGTTTTTATTTCTTGGATAATAACATTACATAATTTAATTGATGCAGTGCATACATCTGCAATTGATGCTGTTAATAAATCTCTAACACAGTGGTTCTTAACCCATTCCTCAGGCAACCCCAGACATTCCACATCTTAGCTGCAGCCCGAAACCAGCACTACAGATACACTAATCAAGGGCTTGAGGATTATGTGCGCTAGCTAAAGGGTAGTTGAAATACCCGGACTGGCTGGGGTTCCCTGAGGAATGGGTTAAGAACCACCGCTCTAATGTATTTCTATTAGAAAAAAACGAAATACATTAAAATTACTCTTTCAATTTTAGCAACACTGACAAAAAAAATATTCACAGCATTCACTGACCCTTTTAGCCCTAGGAAGAGTTATTGGGAGGACAGAGCGATAAGCAAAACAGATGAATGTGCAGCGTGAATCAAAATCACAAGATTGTGATGACTGTCAAAAAGAACCATTTTACTTATAGCTACAGTGTTTCAGCACCAAAAAACCTGGTTAAGGAATGCTGCTAACCACTGCAGCCCACATAAAATAAATACTTTTTTGTATACACATAAGCAGTGTTTCTGAAGTTTGACAGCCATGAAAACTAGAATGATTTGTCCAACATTATCAAGCAAACATCCGTTTAGCTAACAGCTAAGCTATCTAATATTGCAGAGCCTGTCAGTTTAACTGCAATGTATTCACACTTTGATTGGTGGCTGTATATATGGTGAATGTAGATTTGTTCAAGTCTACATTATACATGATCCTGAAGCAAATATTGTGGAAAAAGTCAAAATCTCTCAATAGGTGGTGTCATAGCTCGAACACAGATTTTTTACAACTATTAATTTAAACCTATGAAGATTGTGGTAGCCATGTAAACCTGGCTTCAACATTATACATTTAAATATTTTACCAAACTTTCAGAATAACCTAACACCACATTGACTGTAGAGGTCATTTCATTTTTGTTTTATTATTAATGGTCTTGATCACATTAAGTTGTCAATGATAATCATCTTCAAGCAATACATCCTGTAGGCTCAAAAATCTTCCTGTTATGTTATAGCCTCTGCACAATTCAGGCATTGTTGGAGACACTAAGAACTTGGATGAAAGGGCCTTGTTGTTGTGGCATTCAGCTGGAGTGGACTTTTCAAATAAATATATTGTGATTTTACATTAATGCAACAAACGTTCAAAGACTGCAGGCTTGTAAAATGTCTTACATAATGTACATTGTCCATTCTGTGCCAGAGGAAGTGAATGTGGCTTAGAGATGAGTCTAGCCAGTGCTTGCAGGGGACTGGGTGACACCCAAGCATTACAACATCATTCGATGGAATATTGATGCGCTGTTAACACCACTTTTCTCCTGATTGAGTAAGCATTGGGTTGATCAGTCTCCTTCTGCATTCCTCTGTTGAATTCTCTGTCTCTCTGTCATGCAGTAATTCATTAAATCAGGCCTTTATGGCATGGAGGACCAATCCAATGTTTCCACAGTGAAGTGAGACACTTTGTCCCTCTTTTATGAAACCTTGGAAAATATTTCAGATTCGAAAGTTGGGAGGCTTCCGATCATCTCCAAGTGTGATTTAAGGAACTGTTGCACCTCTTCGAAATGAGTGTAGATGCCAGTTCATCTGCGGTAGATGAAATGGCTTCTGATTGTGATTACAGAATAGAAACACAGAGCAAGTTTATTTGTCTTGCCTTTTAAATTAAAAATGGCATTTCAAACGCATGAACAACAGAAGATAGAAAATGCTTAATAATATTATTGCAGTGCATACAGTGCTGATTACTCATGTTTTTGCAAATTTGTCACACGTAAATGTTTCAGATCATCATACAAATTCAAACATTGCACAAAGACAACCCAAGAAAACACAAAATGCAGTTTTTAAGTTATGATTGTATAAATGATGTATTCATGGCCCTGCGTGAAAAAGTAATTGCCTCCTAAACCTCATAACTGGTTGTGCCACCCTCAGCCGCAACAACTGCAATCAAGTGTTTGCAAACTGGCAATAAGTCTTTCACATCACTGTGGAGGAATTTTGCAGAACTCTTCTTTGCAGAACTGTTTTAATTCAGCCACATTGGAGGGTTTTCGAGCACCTTTATTTTGTTTTTTTAAGCCATTCAGAGGTGGACTTGCTGGTGTGTTTTGGATCACTGTCCTGCTGCAGAACCCAAGTGTGTTTCAGCTTGAGGTCACAAACTGATGGCTGGACATTCTCTTTCGGGATATTTTGGTAGAGAGCTGAATTCATGGTTCCATCAATCACAGCAAGTCGTCCAGGTCCAGAAGCAGCAAACCAGGTCCAGACAATCACACTACCACCATACCACATTTGTCTTTTGGTATAATGTTCTTTTTCTGAAATGCTGTGTTACTTTTATGCCAGATGTAACGGGACGCACACCTTTCAAAAAGTTCAACTTTAGTCTCGTCCGTCCACAGAATATTTTCTTAGGGATTAGTTTTAAGGATTATCAAGATGTTTGTTGCCAAAAGTGAGCCTTTATGTTCTATTGGGTCAGAAGTGGTTTTCGTCTTGGAACCCCGGCATGGATGCCATGTTTGCCCAGTCAACTTCTTATGGTTGGGTCATGAACTCTGACCTTAACTGAGCCAGGTGAGGCCTGTGGCTCTTCAGATGTTGTTGTGTGTTCTTTTGTAACCTCTTGGGTGAGTCATCGCTGCCCTCTTGGGGTAATTCTGATAGGCCGCTATTCACCACTATTCAACATTTTCTCCATTTGTGGATAATGGCTCTCAACATGGTTTGCTGGAGTCCCAAAGCTTTAGAAATGGCTTTGTAACCCTTTCCAGGCTGATAGATGTCTTGCTTGGCCAATCTCACTTTGTCAGACAGGTTCAATACAATCCAATCATCACTTAAAACCTTCATTTTGTGTTTACTTGGATTATCTTTGCGTAATTTTGAATTTGTTTGATGATCTGAAATGTTTACATGCGACAAATGTGCAAAAACATGAGAAATCAGGAAGGGGGCAAATACTTTTTCACAGCACTGTGTAGTATACGAAGTATTTGGACAGTGACACATTGGTAGTCTATTTGGCTCTGTATACTTTGGATCTGCACTAATCATTTTTGCATGCAAAGATTGCCTGAAGCAGACGCAAGCCACTTACATCTCCAGACATTGGGTACCTTAATGAATTTCTGCCAGGCCTGTATTAAAGCCGTCTTCTGTCTGTAGGTTTTTTCTTTAGCATCAAAAGACATGCTGAACTGGATTCATGTAAAGTTCTCTTACTTTTTGGTGCTGTACAGTGGGTTAGGGGCATCCGATTGTATCTAAGCAGACAAGGAAGTTTCTGTACACTTGTAAATTCCATCAGCATCAGGAAACACAAGTGAGCTCGTTCCAGGGGCAGCCGTACATGCTGAAAACATAACACAAACAAATATTTGACCAATTAGGTTAATGTCTTGCTTCGCACCTTCCTTCTGCTTTGACTATAGTACATGTTCATCTTTAACTTATTTATTGAAATGAGAGAGGACTCAAAACTAAACTAAAACCTGGAAGGCCTTTTTAGTTGATACTTTATAGCCCATGCTGTTTTTTAAGATGTTTTTTTTGTACCTTGCTGTCCAGTTTCTGTAATTTGTCTGGTAAAGTCTTCTTTGGATATAGGTGACTGATACATCTATGACTACCTCTGAAAGTGTTCTTGACCTGTGTGTTATTAATTGTTCTTCATAGTGAACTTTCATCCACTGTGAAATTTGTTTCTTGGTCTACCAGGTGAATTGCCATTGCACGCCAGTTTTTTGTTTCTTTTCTTAATGTAACAATCAACACATTTTAGCATGACTCATTTATCTGCCCCATGGTGTCCAGATGGAATTTTATTGACACCTCTATGCTCCTCATGTCAGATGGCAGCTACAAACTGCCAATTCCAAGCCCAGAACAAAGACTAGACAGGCAGCTCTCCCAACAAATCAAACAAAACAAAAAAACCTGTCAAATTAAGAAAATGCTGTGAAGCAAATGTTTATTGTGACAAAATCCTCTGGAGGCAGAAGGAAATCCAATGACATGCATGTTCAGCATCTGGCAAAGTCATCTGGCACAAAAGAAAGATTTACTGCTCAGATAAATAGCTTAAAACGATTTTCTTAGGTTCAATCTTAAATTCTGCCCATCCACCCACAGACACACACATACACACACAGACACACACATACACACCCAGACACAGGGGTCTGTCCCCAGGCAACGTGCACATGGTCAGAAAAGGGGTGGGGCTAAATGTCCAAGTAATGCACCAAATGTACCTTGATTAGACTTTCTTGTTTACCTAATATTCTCTATCGATATTGACCTGTGTGTCTCTCCCAATTCCCCAAGTCGTTCTGTGTCTTGTTTCTCTCTCTTTCTGTTCCTTATTCCCTCTCATTTCCCCCCTTGTGCTCCCTCTATCTCTCTACTTTTACCCCAGACTCTGTCAACCCATTTAACTCTTGAATCTGTATCATACCCATAACTCACTGACAGAAAATGTAACCAGTCAATTTGCATTTTTCTCTATGTGCAGGATCCTGTCTGCAATGTTGACATATCTGGTGCATTTCATCATCATCTCCAACGGTGAGTTTAGTCACATCCCTGTAAGAAGCAGAATTATCTCACTGTGTTGTTGCCCCATTTTGACATGGATTGCGCAATATTCTGCCCTGCCATAAAGACAAACTTGTAAAACGTTTAAGTTGCTTTGATACATGTAGTGACATGTTTGTTTTGTTCATCTTTACCTGCACTTATAATTTTCACCATCCAATGTCTTAGGCAGTAGGCAGTAAGCCTTCAACAACACAAGTGAAAGAAAGCCACGAAGCCGCAGGTGATGATCAGATTGGCATGTTTCGGGTTTGGCCTAAAGTTAGGAAGGGTTAGATGGAGATGAGAAAGTTAGCGCCGTTTGTTTTACTGTTGGTCTCTGAGCAGCAGTACAGCCTCACTGTATTGTTATTCTGGTGGTGCAGCACGGCAGTTGTTGCTAATGGTTCCCAGGTCGTTGCTGTAAATTACAATGTGTTCTCAGGCTACCTACCACGTGAAATCATGTTACAAAAACAAATAACAGAGTATGAAGGGAAAGTGGTCAGGTCCTGGCCGGAAGCCTCTCGGCATCTTCTGGTGCCCGGTCGCCACAGTCAGGTTCTGGCAAAGGATTGGGTTGTCCCCAATTAGAGGCAGCAGGACGTTGTTGCCTCTAATTTAAGTGACCTTGTTTCCCTTGGTTTGGGTGGATCAGTGTTTGTGCCAGTCTGTGTTCCCTCAGTTCACGGTTTGCCTGGATGAATTAAAGGGTGTTTACCTCTACTTCCTCAGCACCTTATGTCCTGCTTGCATGAACGGTGATACAAGTGTTATCGGAGTTGGAAATGAATACGTATTGTGAGGTTGAAATGCAATGTGAAGGGATCAACCAAGAATGCCAGTGTTTACCAACCCCCGTATGCCCTAGTTAACCGTGATGAGGGAACCACAGCGTCTGACGTTATTTCAACCATGTCTGAGATTATTGTAGTTGGCAACACAAACAACAGAACAAGTATTACTAAAGAGCATGATCCTCGGGCCCTAAAGACCAGAGACCAAGTGCGTAATCTTGGTGTTCTAATAGACTCTAACCTCACGTTCTCCAGTCAAATCAAAACGGTCGCCAAAACAGCATTCTATCAACTTAAAAATATAGCTAGAATCAAGGGCATGCTGTCCCGCAAAGACCAAGAAAAGCTTATCCATGCTTTTATGTCTAGTAGAGTTGACTACTGTAATGGGCTTTTAACTGGACTTCCCAAAAAGACTACAAAAAAGCTGCAGCTCATTCAAAATGCTGCCGCAAGAATGCTAACCGGGACCAAGAGAACAGAACACATTACTCTGATTCTTAAATCTTTGCATTGGCTTCCAGTCAGTTATAGAATAGATTTTAAGGTGATGCTTTTAGTCTAAAAATCACTGAATGGTTTAGGGCCTGAATACTTATCTGATATGTTTGAAGAATATCAACCAAGCAGGCCTCTAAGATCTAGGAATTAGTAGCTACGCGGCACACAACTGGAACAAGCTACCAAAAGATCTTAGACATGCCCAAACCTATCCATTTTCAAGTCTGGGTTAAAAACACTCATGTTTTCACGTGCCTATGACTGAGCTTGACCACAAAATGTGCCCTATAGCTTTAATAGATACTTTAAAAGCAACATGGAAACCCTATACCAGACTTTTCTATTTTTATTACTTTTTTAAAATCCTTCTTAATTTTCCTTTAAACTTTTATCTGTATTTTTTATTTTTTATTTTACCATGTTAAATTGATCCATGTCTGTTTTAATCAATCTGTTAAAATTGTGACCGAAAAGTAGGAAGATGTAAGAGTTCGGTTTGTGGAGTCGGTTTGTAAAACAAACCGTACAAAGTGTGAATGTAAGTAAGATCGCAATGCAATGAGTGTATAACAAGACCTGAGTTGCATTGGATGGTTACTGAGTGAATGTGTGGACGGGCGAGTAGAGGACAAGTTGTAGATAGACTGTTTGTTATAACATTGTATTTCTCTTTTAATTCTTTTAATGTTTTTTTATTTCTCTTTTAATGTCTTGTCTTGTAAAGCACATTGAATTGCATCTATGTATGAATTGTACTATAGAAATAAACTTGATTGATTGATTGATGTCGAACTCCCAACCTGTATCCACCTCAGCTGCTGGGTCTGTTGGATCTTTGAAAGAGTCCCCCGATGGAAACCTTCTGGCCCTCCCCTGGCAGATAGAGCTGTGCTGTGCCTCGCCGCCAGACCACCTTCACCAGCATGGAGACGGAAACCACAGGGGGTCTGATTGGAGGCAACCGCACACAACCCAGTGTCTCTTCAGGAACTCCTCAAGCTCACCAGGATCCTCCCAGGAGACAGAGCCAAGTGATGGTCAGTTCTGCTCTGCTTGTGTTCACGGGGGGGTTGTTTTCTCTACTGAGCACTGGCCCATGTTC
>JACXGK010007670.1:5321-24700 GCA_016801125.1 Novumbra hubbsi
GAACAATGCTTGCTACGCCTTGTCTCCTGCACTCTTTTTATACTGATGTGAGACTACCCCAGATCAGATCTTTTCTGCAGGTTGTGTGGAACTGATCTCCGGATAATTATCTGCTGAATAAAGAATATTGCAAACGAACAGACTTGTGTCGACTTGATCTTCTCCAAACGGACTCGGGGGGAAACAGATGGTTTCAACAAAGCCTGGGGGTCACAAGTTATACTTATTAGCATGGTCATGATGGCATGAACTTCCTAATAATTGTTTATGTACCTGCAATGACGTAGAAATTCTGTTTTACAGCCTGGGGCGTCTAAGTGGCTTGGAAATACCACAAAAGCCACTAAAAACTGCTTGAACGCCGGGCACCACTTTTCACCAAGTTCTCCTCTTCTCAAATTTTGTAAAGAAAAGTGTCACTCACAAGGAATCGCAGTTGTGCTTGTGCTGCGGTTAAAGCCTGAATCCGAGTTGAACATTAAACATGTGGTTCCAACAAGTTAACTATGCAAATTAGCCCCTCATGAGAAAACCGACATCTCTCAAAGTAAAATATCACTCTGCGCTAAAGGATCCAGTCGATAACGCAACTCGCAATTAATTCTAAAACTCTGCAAATTATCCTCACCCCTACCGCAACTAGTTGCTCTCGTAAAAACGGACAAGCCATGGCTGTTATTGACTTCCCGTATGACCTCAGCGTATGTAGTCGCAATGGAATCTTGTTTATATAAAATAAGCCTGCAATTTGAATGGTAGGTCTTTTTGAACAGTGAATAACAACAAACAAATCCCGAAAAACACATTTCATATAAGTTATACATTGGTTTCGAGGCTGGCGTTTGGCAACTCGAACCTTCAGCTCCCTCCACAGATTTTCTATGGGATTAAGGTTTGGATACTGGCTAGGCCACCCCAGGACCCCAAATGTGCTTCTTTTTTAGCCACTCCTTTGTTGCTTTGGCCTTGTGTTTTGGGTCATTGTCATGCTGGAATACTCATCCATTACCCATTTTTAATGCCCTGGCTGAGGGAAGGAGGTTCTCACCCAAGATGTGACAGTACATGGCCCTTCGTCCTATGTGTTCCTTTTGTGACCCGCCCACAGCCCTGTGCTTTGTTCTATGCCCATATTTGGATGTTCCTGTCCTCGTTTTCTGTCATCTGGACTCATTGTCATTGTCAGACACACCTGTTCCCTGTTTGCCCCTCGTTTGTTTAGCATAAATACCACTTAGTTCTGTTGTCCTGTGTTGGTTTGGGGTGTGTGTGTCACTGTGTATGCAAAGTCATGTATCCTGCAGAGCATTTCTTGTTGTTTAGGCTGCTCTGTGTTTAAAGCTCAGTATGATCTTACATTTGCTTTCTGCCTGATCCCTGCTTACCATGACATATTGATGGATTGGCCTTTACTGAACCAAAAATGTTTTGGGGACTTTCAGTAGTGGGTGATAACTGTGGAGTGATTCTCTCTCAACCATAGAATAATTGGTTACATAGTTTTATCTCCTCCCTGTTCTAGGTACTGGGACCAAAACAATGGAACATCTGACAGTACCCATCCAGAACCAAATAACTGTTCCCCAGGGGAAGACTGTGCCCAAATAGGTTCTCGCTGTTCTGTTCAAATCAGTTGTTGGTTTGACCATGGATGTAATACACCATCTAAGAGGATCTGTGAGACTGGATCAATTAAATAATAATCCTTGCAAATGCAGTGTTTTGCATTTGTAACTAGCTCCAAGCTCTGCATAGTTGGACAGCATATAGTGAACAAGAATCTAGTTCTGAATTAGGAAGCATAGTCAATTTATATTATCGATATAAAATATTTTTAAGACAGGAATTAGCTTAATGTTAATGCATAATTTGGATGTTAATCCAGAGTGCCTAGTTAAATCTAAGATTGTGTTAACGGGGCATATGTTTCTGCTTTTGATTGTTGTACTTTACGTCTGTAGTTACATAACCCAGTAAATGTGACAGATCCTACTTAATTGTTTATAAAAAATGGTTGATTTATTTTTGTGATTGTCTCTTTACTCCATTTGATCATATGGCAGGTAATATTTTACTAGTACTGTGCTAATATATTTAAATAGCATCATAAATAAGAAGGACATTGCACTCTTACTCTCATGTCAGAGTAAGAGTGCAATCTCATATCATGATTTTCAACTTTTTTGCTGTCACGTGACTATAAATTTAGGAAGCACCTGTCGTTTGTATCTGGCTGTGGTGGAGAGAAGCATGTGCTAAAGAGGTGAGTATGTTTTTTTTTTTTTTCGCAACAAACAGTATTTAGCTTGTCAAAGTAAAATGTAGACATGCTAAGAATAATGTCTGTTATGTGAAAGCAAATGTATCCACGTGTAAACATATATACCATACACCTTGGTGCTCACTGGGTCCTCTGACCGTCTGTTGAAACCATCAGTGTATTTGTTCTTTGTTCTATAGGCATCTGGCCAGGAAAGGGTAATTTAGAATGCCCCTTGGCCCCTGCTGGGGTAGGGGGCAGTTTGCCTACTTGAGTCAAAACTTAGAACAGGATGAGGAGTACATGCTGTTAACACAGAATTACTACGCAAGGTTCTTGTCCCAACCCAGGGATGTATTTGATATGATACACATGCATGATTAATGGTAACGCAATGTTTTTTTTTTTTTATCTATGTCCTATCTAAGCTTTTCAGGAGACAAATTGTTATTATCTGGTATTGGTATACCCAACGAACTGGTCCTTGAGTGAAGGCAAAAAACTGACCACAAAGTTGTGAAAAGTTAATTGGGGTTTTACGTCTAGGCAGTGAACAAATTACTATGTTCAGACGTTTAATTTGCATTGCTGATCCATTCTTTACTCAATTTTAAATCATTTCCAAAGCACTGTGAGCATAATACCAATGTAAAAACCAAACTAACCTGTCTCTTTTAAATATGTTAACATATTTGAGATAACGGACAAATTAAAAGGCACATTTATCCACATTATTTATCTTTTAGGCTTAGAGTTTCAGGTAACAATTCAGCGTGATACATTTGGTAACATAACTGACCAACAACAACACAAAGCTTTATTTACATACAAGTTATTTGATGTTCTGATATTTAAACTTGAAAAATATATTATATATGTATATTTTACACTCAGCCAGATACAAATGACAGGTTCCTGAATTGATAGTCACATGCTTCTGTGAAAAGAAGGCACAAGGATGGAGTTTTTGATCTTGCAGAGCGCATTGGGAAAGTACTATTCCAATGCCCGTGTCGATCACGTCGACCTCAACAACAAAATGGAGAGTGGGATCTGGTTGGGTGAGAATGGGGGAGGATGAAAACCTTTACTTCAGCTCCCGGAAAGCGTCCTCTGCCTTCGTTGACCAATGGAAAGGGGCGCAGCGACTTGACTGTAATTTCTGATGGAACACCGATAGAAATGAGCAAAGCCAGGGAAGCGCTGACTGGAGAAGAGGATGGGCGGATAATCTCAGAGAATAGGGAGTCGCGGATGTACTTCTCCAAGACTTCGGTCTCTCCGGTCTGGGCAGGTTGTAGAGTCGATTACTTGGTAAGGCTGCGCCAGGAAGCAGGTCGATTGCCAAGTCGTGGGCGGTGGGAAGTGAGACCGGAGGAAGAACGATAGTTCTTCACGATGGTTGCCAGCCAGAATCAGTAGGAGAGGAGCTGTTTGATGATTAATGCAATCTTGTGTCCACTCAGTCGTCGAACCATCACCGGTGGGATGCCGGTAGTGTAAGTTATCCGGTGCTGACTCGCAAGGAGACGAGTGGACCACTATGAGTATCTGGTCATGCCATACGGGCTGGCCATCGCTATTGCTGTGTTTCAGTCTTTCCTCAACAAGATATGCTGTGGAGGTATGTCCACCTCTAGGGTCCAGCAAAGGCGTTGAGGCTGGGGAGGTATGTACACCACTACATACCTCCCCAGCATATCTTTTTGAGGAAAGACTGGAACACTGCAAAAGCGTTGGTGTACATCATTGATATCCTGGTCTACTCTCCATCATACACAGATGCGGTCCTCCAACGCTTACTTGACCACCAGCTCTACATCAAAGGAGAGATGTGCACCTTCCATTAGTCCGCCGTCTCCTTCCTAGGATACCGCATTGCTCCGGAGGGTGTCAAGATGGGGGAACTAAAGGTGGAGGCGGTGAAGTCTTGGCCAGTCCTGAAGACCGTCAAAGAACTGCAGAGCTTCATCGGATTTGCCCATTTCTACTGCTTGTTCATACAAGGCTTCAGCTCCATCGCCGTGCCACTCACGTCGTTGCTGAATGGCCAACCTCAGCACCTCTGCTTGACTCTGGGCAGGTTCACCACCGCCCGCTACTAAGTCACCCAGACCCTTGTAAGCCCTTCACGGTTGAGATGGATGCCTCCGAGGTTGGGGTGGAGACGGTCCTCTCCCAGCGTCACGGAACACCCCCCAGACTCCACCACTGCGCGTGAAGTCGGCACTGGAGACACTGGCTTAAGGGCGGCCGGGAGCCGTATACAGTCTTGACGGGCCATCACAAACTTGGAATACGTCAGGGCAGCGCGGGGCCTCAGCCGGCATGATGAGCGGCCACGTGGACCCTCTTCTTCAAACGCTTCCAGTTCACCCTGACATACCGACCAGGGACGAAGTATTTCAGGGCGGATGCACTCGCGGACGCACTCGCGCATCACAATACCAGAATTTTTTTTTTTTTTTATCTGAAAGGCCACATGTATTGGTAGTGCTTGTAGAGAGGATATTGAATTTACAACTACATTATGTTGTATGACTATATGTTATCGTATGTTGATGATATTGTTACATTATATACATTATATGTCTGTAGATGATATTGTATGTATAATCATTTATTTAAATAAAGGCCAGTGGAATATAGGAACTGAATGACTTCTGTGTTGCCCGTCAACACACCCCTAAGCCATTATTTGTGAGTATGTGTATACTTTGCATAATATCCTAGGTATACCAGAGAAAGGTTCTTACTATTGTATTTGTGTATGAGACATTAAGGGGCCCTTCTTAATCTCTGGTCTTATTCCTTAGACGATGATGTCTGGTGAATCGTTCTACTGTAATTTAACATTCAGTGAGGCTCCGAAAAAATGTGCTGGGAATGAAAATAACATTTTGAAAGGTAAACGTTTCTTTATTATCCTTCATCAATAATGTGTATAAATTTTACAATATGTTGACTGCGAAATATAGTGTTGTAGTTAGTAGAAACATCAAATGATCACTAAACAGGGAGTTAGTAGTTTTTTTAGGATCTTGTTTGTAATGTTTTACTGTAAAGTTTCACAGTGCCCATAAAAAAACTTTTGTGTGTGTGTGCATGGGTGTGTGTGTGTGCACGCATGGGTGAATTGGATCCCCTGCACCCAAACATATTTTTTGTACAGTAAGTTAGGTGTAATGCTAAATCTATCATATTTAAGGTCTGATCCTCCTTCCTTTTCCAGATAACAGCCTCCCCTCTGGTGACCCCACTCCCCCAGTGGGGTCAAAGGTTGTGACTCTTGAGAAAGGGTCTGTTAGGGTTGCTTTGGTGACCCTGGTATGTGTCTGTGTTGTACTGCTGGTCCTGACCATCACTCTGGGATACCTTTGTAAGTAATGAACCAGTTTACTGAATTGACCTTTTCTCATTACTGAACCAAACAGAACTGTACTTGTTGTGTTGGTGTTGTTACTAATTCTTAACTTGTTGTGTTGGTGTTGTTACTAATTCTGAACTTGTAGTTGGTGTACAACAATGTTAAATAATACAGTAAAAGATAACAAATATTACATTAAAATGGTGTGAAAACAAATACCCAAGTCGGCCACATTCAATGAATACAAATTGGCTTGATTGTTTAAAATGCATAAAAAGTATTTGTCTCCTTGCCTTTTCTTTAGATTCTTCCAACATGACAGATCTTCAAGCTGAAAACATTCGCTCTGAAGTTCTCTTTGGCCAAATGAAGGATAATTTTACCGGTGAAATATTAAGTATCAATGTTTGATGGAATCTTTGATTTAAGCTTGTATGGTACAGTTTGTAGTTTGAATAATTCTGTCTCAGTGAATATTTTATATAGATTATGGATACATGTATAGTTAAGTGTTGTTTGGTTAAGTGTGTCAGTTGGTTTGGTTTTCCAAATGTCATATATTATAGCCTGAATTCACCTATTATATTCAGAGGTTCAACAATTAAACAGGAACATAACTTCCTGATACAATATATTGGCAGTATATATTCAGTTTCCAAATTGTCAGTAATCAGTGTATTGTTACAGGGTTGTCATCACCAGGAAAGAGGTAATTTTAGGCTTGTTTTACACAGGGAGCATAATGCAGAATCTGAATCTGGACAGAACAATCAAGTCTTTTACTATTTAAACTTAGATTTGGTGCTGTGATAACCTGGTTGTATGTGAAGTTCCTTGGAGAACTCATTATCTAGGTCTATATTTGGTCTGCCTTGTGCCCTACATTGTGGCTAGAATTAAAAAAACTGTACACATTTAACTAGGTGCAAATTATGTCTGTTTATATCCTCAGAACTACAAAACTACAAAAGAAACCTTACTGATGTCAACAAACTCCTGGCAAATGTCGCAGGTTAGTTTTATTTAGTTGTTTGACATTTTTGTCAAGTTTGACAAAAAGAAACTCAAAAGCACATTGATTCCAAAATCCCCTCCAGATAAAAGTACAATCTGACAGCTAGGGAATTTGAATAATTACTTACACCTTTCATAAATGTTTGATGCAATCCTTAATATTTATCAATAGGGTACATTGTGTCAATGGAGGACAGATTCAAAAACTGTAATCTCAATATAATGTAATAGGATTATAGGAGTAAGTTAAAACTGAAATTATTCTGTTACAATATCAACATTTGTTTTACTTTCATCATTATATTACGTTGATTTTTCCCAATATATATTTTGAATATTCCCTCGGCCAGAGAGGGCGACAGACCTGTCGTGACAGGATGTGACACCCAGATTTTTCTTATTTTGTTTTGAACCCTACACTGGAATACGTGATTCAATTAGTCAACTAATCACCAAGGTTTGTTTTTGAGTGTGTTTATTGTGTAGGTCTTTATTTGGTTTGTTAAGTGCTCAAGGTTGTTGCTGGAAGTAAAAAGATTGTTACACAATCTTCTAACATGGTTCAAATCATCTATTTTTTTTGCCATGGAAGATCTGTTATCCTCAGAACTACAAAACTACAAAAGAAACCTTACAGATGTAAACCAACTCCTGGCAAATGCCACAGGTCAGTTTTTACAATGTATAGTCATCTATAGTGTACATTGTGTCAATAGAGGACTTTCCATCATGATATGGGTGTTCCATGTAGTTTTCCCAATCTAGAAAAAAGTTAAGGTGTATCACAAATGTTATCACATCAGTTTGAATGCCTTCTTGGGGTATAAGCAGGGCAATCAGAGGGGAAGCCACTCCTGTACCCCATACCCAGGGGAAGCCCCCCCTGTACCCCATACCCAGGGGAAGCCCCCCCCTATACCCCATACCCAGGGGAAGCCCCCCCTATACCCCATACCCAGGGGAAGCCCCTCCTGTACCCCATACCCAGGGGAAGCCTCCCCTGTATCCCATACCCAGGGGAAGCCCCCCCTGAGGGCCTCCAGGGTCCGATTGATGCCCAGATGTTCTGTGGCTGGTGTGGTGTGCACAAAAGAATATGAACAGAAATAGCCAGTGAGTGGAAACAGGAGCGTTCTCGGAATGCGCTGCTGCCATCCCTCTCCTGCTGGTGGTTGGTACACTGGTGAGGGAGAGGAAAGTGATGGAGAGGAAGGTGAGGGAGACCACTGGGCCACACGGAGTGTTACAGTAATGCTCCATTTATGCGTGGCCTCTGTACAGGCTTTTCACAATGTAGTTAACTCAAAAGTATTTGGGCATAACACTTATACAATGACTACTGGGTTTAACCAGATGACTACTGGGTTTAACACAATGACTACTGGGAAGGTTGACTTCACAGATGTAAATTGTAAGTTATTTCGTTTATTTTTTGTAAACTTTTAGTTCTTTATTACAAGTCTTCCATTCTCTAAACCCAAACATACTGTTGATGCAGTAGTCAAAATATATGTAGCAAAAAACTGGTGTGGCAAACTAAAACCAGGTGTAGCAGAGCAACCCCTGGGAATATACCTAGAGTGTGGTGATGTCTACGGGTTGGATTCCGGAAGTTTCTAGAGCCGGACCACTTTGACTAAATCTGTTGCAAAATCCTCTCCAGCAACCAACAGAAGGCCAGCAATTAATTGAGAACAATGTGTAAACTAGTTTTTATTATGGACTTTTTTCTATTGAGAAAATACACTGATTAAGATGATTCCACAAATTATTGATGAATTATTATCTACAAATGTACTCTAACTAAATTCTAGTCCAAGTTTCATTGTGATCTTTCTCCTAGCAAATCAATGTGCCATTGGCTGGGTGTTCTACAGTGGATCATGCTACTACCTCTCTCAAGACAAACTGACCTGGGAACAGAGTCAATATGCCTGCATCCATGATGGAGGACACCTGGTTATTATAGAGAGTCAGCAGGAGCAGGTATGGAGTAATGTGGAGAAAGATAATGTGCAGTAGAATAAATGAACTGTAGGAGAAAGCCCCATCAGCTATGGAGCAACGTACAGTTACATAATAAAATAATCTATGGAGTAATATAATGTACTAGCAGACATTGCATAATAAACAGCAAAAGTAGACTCCAACATTTCAAAAATAGGCCTGCTTGATGAATAGGCCAATCATTTGTTTCACTTAAAGATCCAAATGATTTTATTTCATGCATATCTAATATGTGTAAGACATTCTCCTGTAGTGTTTTTCTCTCTGCATCACCTGTCTTTCCTCTATAGGACTTTATTAGAATTAAAGTGGGAAACGCTGGTACACCCAACTGCTACTGGATTGGAATGACAGACAGTAAGGTGGAGGGAACGTGGGTCTGGATGGACAATACAACCCTTAATAACAACATCAAGTAAGGGCAAGTTCTAGACTCACTGATACAGTGTAAACTAACATGATAAAATCAAAAAATTCACATTGATGTTTTTGTAATGTTTTTCTGCAAACAATGATATTGTTGTCCATTCTATCAATGCACTGAGTTTAGTGGGAAAAGGTCAATTTCACAGGGCATTCTTTCTCTGAACTTTGCAGTCAATGATAAAGATAAATGAGGGTTGTCAGCTTTGTGAAAGCCAGACAGTCATCTGTAAGGTAGTGCAGGAAACATACCTCAAGAATAACATTCATAAACAACTAATCGGCAAAGAGCAATTATGATCCCTGTTGACGTGTTCTCAAGGGTTAAAGAAGAGATTTACAATTCTGCTTGTTATCAGCACAAAGTTCAAAAGCCCAACATTCATGATAGTTTGGAGGTGCATTAGTGCACATGGCATAGGTGACTTGCACATCTGTGAGGTACTGTTAATTCAGAACAATATATACAGGTTTTGTAAGGGGATCCGGATGAAACGGAGGGTTGGTAGGGGATCCAATTGCGCGACGTGAGGGAGGAGGTTGCAGTGCAGAATGAACTTAAATAGGGGCGCTGATAGATGATGAGGGACAGGTGTGCGTAGTTGGCAGTGTGCTTGATGACGGTGGTGCTTGGTGACAGAGGTGTGTACCGTGGCCTTAGGCCACTAGAGGGGGTGGCAGGACCAGAAACAGAGTCAGGTCAGGGCGGAACCGGGACAGGTTTATGAGCACTCATGTTTTGCACGTTTTGCACGTTTTGCGCATTATGAAACGAAAAACACAACAAAGGAGATATGAATGGCGGTGCATAGGAACATGAGTGTGTGCTCAGATGATCCAGAGAGTGGGCTGTGGTCAGGTGATCCAGGAAGTGGGCTGTGTTCAGGTGATCCAGGAAGTGGGCTGTGTTCAGGTGATCCAGGGAGTGGGCTGTGTTCAGGTGATCCAGAGAGTGTGCTGTGTTCAGGTGATCCAGGAACTGTGCAGCGTTCAGGTGATGCAGGGTACTAGTGTGCTACGGTCAGGTATTCAGCAGCAGGGCGACAATGCCGCACTCTTCATTGGTTAATTGTAATTGAACTACCTATGGAAAATTTTATTTCTAGTTAGAAACGCCAGTTTTACAAGTTTGATAATAGTTACAAAACTGGAAACTGTTTTTCTGAATATGTAGTTGCATTAATAAAATGTGTTACGGACTGGAACAAGAAGAAGAAGTCTTTAGTTCAGTTCGTCTGCGTCAGTTTGTGGTGTGCATGTCACCGTGTATGTGAAGTCACGTTTAGTTTTCACAACGTTTAGTCTCTGCTCTGCGTTTCAGAGTTATTCTGCCTGTGAGAATGGGCATGTTGCACGTCTGCCTTGTTTCATTATTAAAGCTCAGTATTCGCTGCTTGTTCCCTGCTACCCATCACATATAGAGGGTTTAGCCTTTACTAAACCTAAACTCTTATATAAAAGTAGGTTGTTTTCAACGTTTAGTAGTGTTTGATACCTGTGCAATGATTCCCATTGACTTCTGGTTCTCACAAGTGTATTGAAACATTCTCACACAAGCATGTGTACTCAAAAACATTTACACACAGACGCAATAACACAATATTCCCCCATAGAATAACTGGCTACATAGTTTTATCTCTTTCCTGTTTTAGGTACTGGGACCTAAACAATGGAACTAAAGACAGTGCCTATCCAGAACCAAGTGACTGGGCCCCAGGGGAAGACTGTGCCCAAATAGGTTCTCGCTGTTCTGATCAAATCAGCTGTTGGTTGGACTATGGATGTAATACACCATCTAAGAGAATCTGTGAGAGTCGGTCAATTAAATAATAATCCTTGCAAATGGAGTGTATTATATCTGTAACCAGCACAACACTCTGCATAGTTGGACAGCATTAAGTGAACAAGAATCTAGTCCTGAATTGAGAAGGATTGTCAATGAAAATTCTCAATGTAATATATTTTTGAAGCCAGGGCTAGGCTTAAGGTTTATAATGCATCATTTGGAAATTAATCTAGAGTGACTAGTTAAAGATTGTGTTAACAGGTTAAAATGTTTCTGCTTTTGGTTGCTGTACTGTTTGTCTGTTGGTCGTTGTACTGTTTGTCTGTTGTTAACCCACTGAATGTGAACAGATCCTACTTCATTTATTATTATAAATGGTAAATTTATTAGTTTGATGGATTTTTATAGGTGACTCTTTACTCCATTTGATGGTTTAGCAAGTAATCTCAAAACAATGTTTTACAAGCAATGCAAGGAATGTGCTAATATATTTAAGTTAACATAAAGAGAACAATAAATTCATTTCAATGTTGCTTTATTTATTTGTGTTACGTTAATATGGAATTCACATATCAGATGCAACAAAAAAAGTAGTGCATTTCATGACGAACCAAAAAGCACGGATGTTTACGTTTATGCATTTCACAAACAGGCCATCTATATTTCCTAGTTGTAAGCAAACCACAATTAACAGAAATGATCACAATTTATATATTCTTCTTGTAATGTGATATGCTCAAGGTATAATGTTGTCCCAGTTCCAAGGCATGGAGATTATTAATTGGACAGTGTGTTCAAGATTTCTGTGGGTTGTTTTCAATGTAATCCACTCATGGAATGTCATCAACATACTCCAAAAATATATATTAATAAGAAAATTTGCTCATGAGATTGAACGTGACTCCAGAAAAAAACAATGTCCTTTGTCACAATAAAATGCAACATAAACAATTGGGTAACACTTTCGATAAGGGTCCAGAGTTAGTGATGAACAAAGACATAGACTAATGATATGCCTTACTTCAATAATAATTTACAAATGCGTTAGCGAACAGTGTGTACTGTCATTTGTTCATGTTGACACAGGACATAAACTCATGCCGTATATTGCAGGGACACCGTTTATTCCTGTTCTAATAAAATAACCTAACTGTCTCTTCCTTTTCTTTTTTATAAAAAAGCGGTAGACCGTTTGAAAACTCTCTGATAAAATCTGCTCGGCCCTTCCCCTGAACCAAGCCTCCAATAGGTCTCCCAAAACGTTGCCTCATCACCCAGGTTTACATCTGAGATCCGGGCCATGAACCAGGGTTAGGGTTCTGGGTGTGGAGGCAACTGCACTCTCCTGGCTACACTCATACCGTTCCCACTACATCTCCCTCAATGGCCAGAATGGTCAGCTACAGTCACAAAAAGGTCTCTTGCTTTTGATCATCTACATCCTCCCCCTTGGTCCGATTCCCCACCACATCAAACTTGACTTCCACTGCTACATCGAAGACGCTCACATTTCCCTCAGCACCAAATGTCTCACTAACCCACGTTTGATCTAAATCAAATCCTGCCTGTCAACAATAAGAACATAGATGCAGCAAAATGTCCTCAAGCTCAACTGTGATGAAACTGATCTACTTCTCAAAGGAACTAAATTCCCACTCACCAAAGCTGGCACCTTTTCTCTCACCCCTGACAACACCGCTGTCTCTCCTCCATGACATACTGGACTCATCCCTCTGCCTCGAACAACGCATACATTCAGATCCTCATTGTTTCACCTCTGCAATATTGCCAAGCTAAAGTCCTCCTTCTTCCGTACCACAGCTGAAAACGTGAAACATTACAACCATCTCCTCCTGCCTATAATATATCGACTCTCTTCTTTCTGGCATCAACTCTTCGTCTCTCCATCAGCTACAAATGGTCCAAAACTCTGCAGCCAGACTCCTCATCCACACCAAGCTCACCTGTTAAGCCCTCCGTGTCCTTGCTCCGCCCTACCTCCCTGATCTAATTCCCCAATACCAACACTCTCATTAAGTCCGCTCTGCTACAGCTGGTCATCAGCCCCCTGGTTCAAGATACAGAGCTTTGGGGACAGGGCTTTCTCCAGGGCTTTCTCTAGGGCTTTCTCTAGGGCTTTCTCCAGGGCTTTCTCTAGGGCTTTCTCTAGGGCTTTCTCCAGGGCTTTCTCCAGGGCTTTCTCTAGGGCTTTCTCCAGGGCTTTCTCTAGGGCATTCTCCAGGGCTTTCTCCAGGGCTTTCTCTAGGGCTTTCTCCAGGGCTTTCTCTAGGGCTTTCTCTAGGGCTTTCTCTAGGGCTTTCTCCAGGGCTTTCTCTAGGGCTTTCTCTAGGGCTTTCTCCAGGGCTTTCTCCAGGGCTTTCTCTAGGGCTTTCTCCAGGGCTTTCTCCAGGGCTTTCTTTAGGGCTGTGACAAGGCATTGGAACTCACTTCCGCAATCAGTCTGTGACCCTGAATCTGTTGCCGTCTTCATCCGCCGCCTCCAGCCTCATCTGTTCACATATACTCCTAGCCGCTGCCCTTTCCATTCGTCCGTGTCCGAGTACTTTTCTTCAAATCGGTCAGTTTATGGTCCAATCACTTTACTCTGGAGGTTTTGGTTTTGTACCAGATGTAAAATGTCTTTGGGTCCCATAAAAATGCTGTATGAGTTTCATGTATTAGTATTATTAGTTTGCACCGTCATTTTTTATGTTGATGCAGGACATGCATTCATGTAGCTAGTTGTTTGCATGAACAGTAGGCTAAGTAATAGAAATGATTCATAAAATAACCCAGGTTGTTGATTTGATTACAGTGCGGTAACCATTATGAATTAGGTATGCTGGATAATTATATAACATCCATATATATTTTGTCTGGTATAGCAGTGGCTACTTACATCTTGATATAGGTTTGACGCACGCAAAGCGTTTGGTCGCATTTGGGGTTATGTATTGTCTGTTTGAAATTGGGATCAATATATTATGAACCACTTACCACTGTTGGCCAGGAGGGGGCAGAGAGACTTGGTTGAAACTTTTTTCGATCCAAACACCTGTACGTTCTTAAAGGAAAAGCCATGTTTACTTTCTCCTCATTTATCCTGTTTTCCAGTTTGTAAAGTACGAAGTGCCTGTTTCCACTTCCCTTGAAAATACATCACTCATCTCCTTTGTCAATAACTGATACCTCACTTATGTAATTATTTTGTGTCCCCTTAAGTTCGGTAAAGTGATGAACAATACTACCTTATCAACAACAAACTAATGACCCATTTGTATCTAAAAATAATAACCAATACTTCACCATTAGTTAATTATGTTGTGACCCATTTCAGGTCAGGCAAGTTGGCTGGCTAATCAAGCACAGTAATACCAGGGGCAGTATACCAGTCGTTTTGGCACAGGTACCAAGTCCTGCTGGTAAATGCCAAAGGTGGCTCTTTTGAAGAACATAAAAATATATTCTGATTGGTTTTACATTGTCTGGCAACTGTATGTTGTTGTTGTGGAACAGATCTACTAGAATAAATGTATTGTTTTAGGCACTGTGTCAATCTATGATTGTTAAACACTACATACCTCCCTTAACATTAAAATACTTGAGAATGAATGTGTATGACCTTGCATTTGATATGATTCCCATGCATGATTAATGGCCACACTCAGTCCAACTGTTTGATGCCATTCTAGTGGAATGTTTTTAACATATTGTATAATCCACATCCTAACTAAGCTAAATGGATATTATCTCATATTGGATGGGTATACCTAATGAACTGGTCCCAGAGTGAATATTGTTTTGAATTCAATATAACAAGCCAAGAAATTCACAAACAATTTCTAAGTTAGTTCCTGTAACTCAGTGCAGAGTCTGCAAATATGTTTTTCATCTAGAGGTCATCACAAGAGGTACTAGCCATGGGAATATCTCACAAGGGGATGTTCAGCAAGAGGAAGTGTTAATTTTAGAGACATGGTGTTGTTGTGAATTGATGAAAGAAAGACATCTCTCTGGGCGTTTTCTGTGAAAACAGAAACCTCTTACTGATATAAATATTTGACACTACTGGTCCCAGCTCAGATTTACCTGTTATCAAATGTGTAAAAAGTTTGATGGGTGATATATAATAACATATCCTGTACTGCTAGCCAAAAAACTGATCACAAAGTTGTGAAAAGTTAAATGGGGCTTCACTTCTAGTGTGTTCTAGTTTAATTCTGCCCACCGTTCAGTGAATAGGCCAGTAGAGGATACTAACCGCCCCTCTAATCTATGTAAAATAAAGCAAAGTCCCCCAATGAAGGCTGTTTCTGGCACCATCAGGAGGCAGCCTCTGCACAGTAGAACCTCCCATCAGCACCTCTTTAAGGGCGGATTGGTTGATGCTAAGGGGAAGAAGCTGGTATACAGACAGAACCCAAAGAAGTGACAGAGCATTTGCAAGTGTGTGTGTGTGTGTGTGCATCCTTGTGTTTCTGAGACGATAAATGCTCTTCCTCTTCTGTTAACCAAAGACATCTAGAAACAATGACAATGTCTGATGACATTGTCTACTCAAATGTAACATTCCTCCAGCCTCAGAAGACAGATGATGTGGCAGAAAGTAAAGTTTCTAACGGTGAGCTTCTCGTCTTCGTTATGCTTTATTAATATGTGTTTGTATTAGTTATAAACATACACTGACCAGAAAACAATAACAATTGTTATACAACCATAATAAACACATCTGATCTGGTAAAACTGGGAGGGTTGTATCACATTGAAACAGGTGTAATCTCAGGGGCTTCAGTATAGATATATGAGGTTGTATTATCGTTGAGATCACTATCACTAACAACGTTTCCAGAAGTTGCTTATTTTGCTATAATCCAGGATAATTATTAAGTATGTATTATCTCAAAAATGTGGTGTTGTAAAAGACAGTGTTTTTCCTCAACTTTCCATGTATTTAAATGGTATGTATTGGAAATGTATGTATTGGAAAAATGGGAACTGGTGTAGAATGTTTCTAATATCTGGAAATCACCAAATTAAGTGTTGCAACAAAATGTTGGTTTCATTGCAATCATGCGTTTGTACATTGAACAGATAAAAAGGAGAAGGAATGCTCTTCATTTCTTTCTGTATACTTTGACTGCAGCAGTAACAGATGGTGAAGGGGAGGTCACATACTCTGAGGTCAGAACTGGAGCTGTACAACAGGTGAATGTTGAGAAAGGTATGATGTGTGTGTGTGTGTGTGTGGGGGGGGGGGCACATGTTAAGGTTACCTGGTTATGTTCGTTTTTAATAAAAACACAAATGATCTAAATATCAGAATAGTCTGACTTTATTTACATTTAGCCCCACTTTGATGTATTAGTAAATTATTGCCAAAAACAACTTGTTCTATTTTGTATGAAGATAAAGGAGTGGATCAGAATAAGACCAAATTGAAATCCTGATTCTAACCTCCGTTCCCGATTCCTTCATAGAAAATGACCTATGCCCTGTTGACCCCTCTCCCCCAGTGGGGTCAAAGGTAGTGACTCTTGAGAAAGGGTCTGTTAGGGTTGCTTTGGTGACCCTGGTGTGTGTCTGTGTTGTACTGCTGGTCCTGACCATCACTCTGGGATGCCTTTGTAAGTAATGAACCAGTTTATTTACCTTTTTCACTTCACTACTGAATCAACCAGTGCTGTACTGTGCTGGTTTTGTAATCATTTAGGAAAAAGAACGGTGCGAAAGAAATATTCAAGAAACATAATCCTTGTCTCGTTTTCTTTGCCCCAGATGTATCCAACCTCACTTATCTTCAAACTATGGAAACTAACTTAACCCAACATTTAAGTCATAAAAAAGGTGAGAATAACCTTGACCTAGAGGTCTTTTCATCAATCCAAATGTTTAATAAAATCCTTGTCATGTATGGTCATTTCGTTTCTGTGACGTCTTGTGTAGGAATGATCAAGACGCAGGAGTCGATATCAAAAGTTGTTTTTTAGACCGCACAAGGTATCTCTCACGTAAAGTGTGAAGTGAGAAAAGTGCCAAAAACAACTGTGGCATGTGGCATGTAGCCATAAACATGTAACAAGCAACAATAACCCACACTGACACAGGGTGGAAGGGGAACATATATACACAGATAACAAGAAGCATGTCCTGTAAAGTGCATTGAATTGCTTTTATGTATGAGTTGTGCAATATAAATAAACTTGATTGATTGATTTACCAGGATTTAGTAGAAGATCAATACAATGGCATTCAAATAAATTAAAAGTTAATTTGGATGCCATTGGATCGACTTTTGACTAATCAAAACCAACAACGCACATTTCGCAGTGCCTAAGCGCAATAATTCAGGAATTTAATAATCCTTCAATCCCCTCCTGTTCAGAAATAACCAATGCTATAGCGATATCAACGCTAGCAGAATCTAGTGCTGTTATTTCCGTGCACTGGGAGCACTGAGAGGCAGCTTCATACTCTATATGTCCTCACAGAGTAGCGAGATGGACCACAAGGTCTCGGGCCAGAGCATTAACAACATCTGGGTGTGTTTTGACAGACAGTTCCATGCAGGGTTTCCTCCATTGACAAACTGTCTCAATTCACGATTGTATCAGTCAATCAATGTAGTCCTAAAAATCATTATATTCAGATTGTCTTCACTCTCTTCAAGCCATGAGGTGTGCCTTTGGCTGGGAGTTCTACAATGGATCATGCTACTACTTCTCTCAAGACAAACTGACCTGGGAACAGAGTCAATATGCCTGCATCCGTGATGGAGGACACCTGGTTATTATAGAGAGTCAGCAGGAGCAGGTATGGAGAAATGAACAGTAAGATAATGTACCATCAGGTATGGAGTAATAAACAGTAAGATAATGTACCATGATGTGCGGAGAATAGATCAGTAGGATAAAGTACCATCATGTATGAATTAATGAACCGTAAGAAATTGTACCATCAGGTATTAAGTAATAGAAAGTAATATAATGTAACACCAGATATGGACTACTGAACAATGAGATAATTTTATATTAGGTATAGAGTAATGAACAGTATGATAATGTTCAACCAGGTATGACTTACTAACACTAAAAAGTAAAAGAATGTACTATCACACAAACTGCCGACTTCAAATTAGTAGAAGTATGCTTTCAAAAATAATAAGTGAAATATCCAGCTGTATTTAATTACATAGATATAATACATTTTTATGTAATAATAATAATTTAAGATATTCCTCACTCTCTGTTTCACCATGTCTCTCCATAGGAATTTATAAGAAATAAAGTAGGAAATGAGGCTGTTAAAAACAGCTACTGGATTGGAATGACAGACAGTAAGGAGGAGGGAACGTGGGTCTGGATGGACAATACATCCCTTAATAACAACATCAAGTAAGGACATGTTTGAGGTTTACAGCACAATTCCACAACCAAGACATGAACGTGTCACCAACATCAAATCTATATTGTACCCATGACATGTTAGTTAATTATCATCTTAATCACCTACCAAGAATTACAATAACAGAAAATTACTTTGTTTTTAGCCTTGTTACCTCAGACGCTTCAGCCAATGTCTCGGGCGCTTACCTGTCACCAAGAACAGTGAATAGGTGTATTGCAAACATGGCACCATGATAGGTCCCTGTCCCTGTGAAAGAACGCCTACGTTTTTCTCAATATGTCACATTGTTCAAATATTTCTCAATGGATTGCATTGAATGCGTACAGAGTAACTTTGCAAATAACAGTTTTCTTAATAGTTTGATTTCAATGGGAAAAGGTGGTTGACATTCCTAGGGGCATTGCATTCATTGGCTCCCTCTAAACCTCACGGTTCCACCTCTAAGTGGCAAACGAAGAAAGAACCAAAACAGAACGTACGAAACTCCATTAAGAGGCTGTAATTACTATGCAACTGACACTAGCTATAAATGCGGTAACAACATGGTAATACGGTTGCTACGAAATCAGCGATTACACACGTGGGACATTTAATATGTAAATAAACATGCACTTGCTAAAGATGAGTAAGTATTCATTATAAGACACAACTGGGGGCCTGATCATGGTCTGACCCCCCCAGAGGTGTGGGCTCCTGGAGGAGGTGCAGAGTTGTCATGCCATGTCAGCACAGTCTAACCTTTCAACGCATTTTGTGTGTGACGCTATGGTAAGGAGAGGACCAAAACGCAGATAGGCAATCCGTAAAATAGGTTTTATTTACCTATATACTTGTGGTAGTGCCACAACGCAGTCGTTGTAGTGGGCAAAATAGATAGCAGTGAAACGCAGTCACTGAATTAGAGCAAGCACCAATGGTCAACAGATAGACAATAACGAACGCAGAGACAAGACACATGAGGGATTATATACACAGTTAACGAGCAACAGGTGCAGGGAATCAGGGAGGGATGCGTTCACAGGACATGGGGAACAGGACAAACATGAACGGTGGTGCCTAGAAGGCCGGCGACGTCGAACGCCGGGGGGCTACGCGGACAGGGGAGTGGCCGCCAGTAG
>JACXGK010007671.1:0-24589 GCA_016801125.1 Novumbra hubbsi
CAGGCCGTCATAATGTTGAACAATCAGAATGAATCAGAGACATAGCCAAAACATTAGGCAGGCCCAAATCCTCTGTGTGGTACACAGTACACAGAAGCAAAGAAAACACTGGCAAGCTCATTAATAGCAAATAGCATTGTAGACCACAGAAGAACACTACAGTTATTAACCAAAGAATGCTTGTAATTGTGATAAAATTACTGATTTAAATGTCGTTCGGATGTAGGCCTTCACTTTAAGAATGTGCCATAATTTTGTTAGAAGTCCTTGAGTGTACAAAAAGATTCTTACCAAATAAAATGAATTATTATTATCATACGTCAAGAACTCTCTCCAGCCATTAGGACCAATATTCACCTGCATAACATCAGAGGGTGTCACTCAAGATGCAAACCACTGGTGTGCTTCAAGAACAACGTCACAGGTTGTAGTTTTCTAGAAGTACATCAAAAATGATTAGAGTTGTGCAACAAAGTCTTATGGAAAGAGGAGATTTAGATGGATCTGTACCAAAAGGATGAACAGGGGGACATGTGGAGGATAGTTTTCAGGCCCAAAAGAGGAATGCAGTCCAATTGAATATAACTTTAAATGCAGGTTCACCAGCTGAAGACAAAAACAATAAAGAACTTATAGGTTGCAATACTGTCTTGGCAGAGCATCACTACAGAGAAGATTCATAGCATCCTGTAATGTCTAATGGTGACAGACTAGAGGCCAGTCATCAAATTCACAGGATTTGCTACCAAGTACAAAACATGACAAGCTCACACATCCCTGTTAATAACATATTCAAGAACATGCACAAGGAAAGAGCAGCAGTCAAAGGGCAAAGGGCACAACTCTACTTAACATTCTTTTAAAATTTGAACTGCCTTACATTTTTTTTCTTGCTGCTTGCTCAACCAGGAAGTCTAGACCGGAAGGAATGTGCTGCAAGTAACACACTGCCCGGTGTTCTACATTGCTGGACAAATGCACTGCCTCCATGGGAACACATGAATCAACACTGAAAAGTTTTCACTTTTTAAGAAGGATGTATTCAGTTATAAGCTTTTGTCTTTAACACTCAACAAAATGTTTTGTTGTGCTTATCATGGTGTTGTGTGTCATTGCTTAAGTGGTAGGCCCACACAAAAAAAAACGTTTATGCCTTCTATACATTTTCTTCTTCTATACACAAGTTTCTTCTTATTATTAAATTGTCAAAGCAAATATTGTGAATGACTAAGCGTTTATTCTAGACAATATTGACGGGCACTAATAATATGGTCAGTGCAGGTCAGAATATGGTCTGACATTGCAGACCCTAAAGAAATGTTACTGAGCAACGCACTCATAAGTTTCATACCTTTATTTCAAGGTGAATTGGCCATCACTTAATAATACATACATTCTATCTTTGTAGCAACAGAGGGCGCCAGTTACAAGATTGTGCAAAGATGTCTTAGCACGCTACAAAGATCTGAACAGATGGTAAAACAATATTGTAGTCAATGGTTTGTCAATGTTTAATAAAGCTGTAGTTGAAAGAAACATTAGTGCTGGTAGTTTAAGAGGGCAGGAGTATCTGTACAATATGATTTGCTTTAAATTTTTACTTTGGTTTATGGCCTCGTGAATATTGTAAAGATCAATCAAATGCACACAGTCAGTTCTTCAAGTTATTTTGACTGACATTCCCATAAAAACGAATGAAAAACATTTTGCCATTCATATTACGTGCTTCACAGAATATGCTGTAAAAGATGTAAACAAGCCAGAATGTAATATACTTTCTTTTTTAATTAATTGATTGCAGTTTCTTTTCACATTATTGGGCCACAGTATTACAGTGGCCAAAGTGTAGATATAGAATTGATAGAACAACAGTGTACAAAAGCCAGGTGTTTGAATCCACTTTTTGGCATCCAGACGATGCCCCAGCGGGTTTGTCCCATTGCATGGTAGCGACCCCTTGTGGTAGGTCAGAATCCTGCAAGCACAATCACTGTTGTTTACTTGGTAACAAACATGCTGCTCACTGTCAAACAAGTGCTGCTGCATGAGATAGCAGAATTTATAGGAGGCCAGTGAGATTTATTTTTAGTTGCTTCCCAACAACATTTGTTTTTTATTTTCTGATTTTGACCGAAACAATATTTGCTTCAGAATGTATTTTATCATAGTTGAAACAATATTTGCTAGTATTTTGAGCTAGGGTATGCCACAACATTTCTGACAGATGTCCTTTAAAAATGCTGAACAACTTTATTATCAAACAAAATGCAGATTTGCCTTGATTCCATCTGAAAGCATGTTATAGACATTGATTTGTAGTGCTTTCAGATTTAATTCAGGCCTTGAAAAAAATCAGGTGATATGATGTAGTAAAACGTCAAATTAAAAATAATAATTTGTTACTTGATTTATTAGGTTATCAGGATTCAATACATTCAATCTATATATGCAAAACGAGTCAAATCACAAATAAATAACCTCTATTGAGTCCAATCCGTTCATAGGAATGAAACTCCATGGCGGTTTTTTTTACATTCTTTGGGCAACCATGTCACAGCAAGGTATGTTGACATCCATAATTCTGAAATGTTAAGGTTTTAAATGATCCATTTGAAAATGTCCTGGAGAATAACATGTCAGTTATGTTAAGGCTATGCAGTTCATGTTTGCAATAACAGTATGGCTAGTTGGTTATATCATTATTACAATTAGCATTGTAATAGTTAGAAACTGTTTTGAACGGTACCCCATGAGTGTAACCTACTAGCATAAACGCAGACTGGCCTAAGAAGTCTTATGATTGTCCTCTGTCTACGCTTTTTGGCAAATGCCAATATAATAATAATTAAACTATAACCAATTGTGTTAGTTTGTCCTAGTTGTAAACTTTTGACGGGATCTATGATTAACATTTTACTTTCTTTTTAGTCTACAACTAAATAACCCTCCCTCTATCTTTTTAGAGCTGCATCACAGATTACGTGTAAACTCAGCTAATTGGTTATTTATGTCATTGGCCATGCCTACTCCACTCCAGCTTTTCTCCTCGACTTGCCGCACGCTTAGTGCTGTGTTTCTATGTGAGCGGAGCTGACTCTGGTTAACAGCGTGGATTGTATTTACGTACTAGACCAACAACGAGGGCAACTAGTAGGACGGCTAACGAGATCTGTAACGGGAAAACGATAAAACAATAACAGAAGATTGAATTTGTTGCAAGTTGCCTACGTTGTACCATTGGCGTACTACACGCAGCCAACGCTCGGAAGCTCGATTGTCTACTCTTGCGTGGCATATCAGTCTGCCTGCGTTGACTGCGAAGACAGGGGGATAGAGGGGGTGAAACGATTTATGTTCTGGCGGATATTTTGGATTGTGCCTTTTTGGAGGGCTCATTGAAGGCAGTTACGTTTATTTCCCATCTCAGCCGCCACCCTGTGGTCCTGGACCTTGATTTGTCTAATGCCCACCTCTTAGACGGTAATTAATGACAGAAGATCGGAATTCACGTTGGTTTTCTGGTGAATATCGTTCGATTACCAGTCAGAAAAGCTCGTGCGCACCATTACTGCTGTTTCAAGAGATGGAGACTGAGGATGCGGATTACTATCTTCTGTCGCGTACAGTCAGTGGCGCGAATGTCTTGCCAGCCTCTCGTAAATCATTGTTTTTTTGGCAAGAATAGCGATTTGTTGAAATTTGTTTCACGTTATTTATTTCTTATTACCCATATGTACCCCAATAGGCCTACAAATATACCAGATATTTGGAAGAAGATTTATATTCTCTGAACACGGATTTATATCGACCTGTCAAACAGTGTTTATCTACTGGACCACGTTTTTTTTTATTCTTTGATTTTTTTGTGATCTCGTGGCATCATCTCCCTTCCGCCATTCTTGGAATAAAGATATTTGCTTTTAAGAGAGGTGAATAACTAATCAGGAATGAGATCTGGGACAGAGAGGACTAATTCGACCTTGTTTTGGGGTCTGGTGCTGTCTGTCTCTACTTTCTGCCTGTGGTGCGCAAATGGAGAAAGTAAGTATCATTGTCATTTTTTTTACAAAATAATACTGTGGCTAATCTTTAGCTGTTTTTTTTTGCTTTCATCCTCATTCCTGTGAGCGGTTAGAATGTCTCAAGATGAATCTCTAATTGCGTTTTATTTTACAATGTCTAGTTTGGCATGATAGTTATTATGATCTATTATTATAATTTAGTTATAGCTGTATTGCTGGACTGACTCCAGTATCCGACACATGGATTTTTGTTTTGGTCCACCTCATATGGACAACATGCATGTTTGTCCTCATAATTTTATGCTAAAATTAGTTCAGAGATACGCCTATTGGGAGTAAATACAGTAGAATTTTTTTCTTGGCTGAAATTAGCTATTGGAAATAAATATAGTAGGCTACATTGGCATTGCATAATGTAAACATCTGTCACATTAGTTATTGGAGTTGATAGGTTTCCACAGTAGCCAACAAAGGATGTTTAATTTTGGATAACTCATAGACAAATGCTTTACACCTGTAACAGCCTAAACCTTTATGGTTACGATTTTCCTCTAGCAAACAAGGATGCATCCAGGGATGAAGGTTACTACTTCGACCATGTGGCCATTTTGCTTTCGTAGTGGTTGGGGTTACGCACGGTTTTTGAGTCAAACCAATTTAATGCTGCGCATGCACACGCATTCAAGAAAAATACAGAAGGCTACGTTTATGGTGTTTACAATTATCCTTTAATTTTGCGAGAAAATACAAGTATTGTAATTTTGTAATTATCATGTTATTAGTATAGACGAGAAGACCTGACATATTTCGGAGCATCAAAATAAACTAAGTCTACTATATTCAACAATAATTATTTTACCACTGAATTCTCGTTAGTCCTCTACCTACGTATATACTATGCATTCGAATGAAGGTATAAGTGTGCTCTATTACCTAAATTAAATCTCTCTAACATTGGTCTGGGAAACCTGTTATGTCGCACGGTATTCAGAAACGAGGACAAGGTCGTTGAGTGCCCAAGTAGCAGACATCACTGTTTATCCCATGAATAAACTAGCAATTGGAATAATCCTTCAAACAATGCAAAATACCTGTTCTGGAAAATTTCATTTAGGAGCTGAAACGGAGCTAAGATACTCAATTGTCATTGCATTTTAGTTATTTAGAAGACAATCCTGTACGCAGCAACTTACAGTAGTGTAAACAAGGACAGAGCGACGAATGTTTTTACCGTGCAAGCTCAGAGATTTATTCTAGCAACCTTTAATTCACTGTTCAAATAACCTAACCGAGCAGCACTATTTACCACCCCTACCGTCTCATCCACAAGCATATTCTATGTGCAATTACTAAATACTTTTCTTTAAATAACGTATTAATAGTTCATACTGCGCAGTACCATGATCTTGATTGACTTGTAGAGACATGGCAGCTTGTAGAGACATGGTTTATTTTCCATTGCATAAAACAGTGGTTTGGAGTTAAACTCCGATTACCCAATGTTTTGGTTATTGTCTGGTCTAAGGACTTCGGCGGTTATAATAGCTACGTTATTCTCCCGTATTCCATGCTTTAAAATCCTTTCTCACAGTAGTTCCTGTAAGCAGCAGTAGCGTCTCCCAATTGTGCGGATTGTGTTAATAGTTTTTTGTTAATCGTGTGGCCCATTATGTTTTTAATTGCGCCAGAGTTTTTGTAAAATGTCAGCCAATAGAACTGGTACTCAAGAAACGTCATCCAGTTGTTTACTACATCACGCTATTCATAATGGTACAACCAGCAAATGGTTGTCTCTGTATGATAAACATACATATTTTAAGATACTTTTTTTTTGTTGCCATTTTAACTTTTATTTGACAGAAAAGTGGTGCGAGAAGAGTTTTTCCCGAAAGCGCAATGGACCGCGTTAGAATGTAAGCCAACATGAGCTGTATGCAGCGACATATAGTCGCAATATCTTAAACAACACAGGTCATAGATTTCCAGCATTCACAATGTTGCCCTAAAGGGGGGCTGTAGAAATCAACTCAAATTATAAACTTTGAACAAGTATATCTCCTATCACGCTTAGCAACATTTATTACATTTTGTAAATACATTCGTTTTATGAACAACACGTTTCCCATAAGAATCGGTAAGCTGAGCTGGTAACATTTTATTTTTGTTAGGCCTTAATCAAGTACTGTGGTGGTTGCATATACACTTAGTCAGTTTGGGCACCACCAGACAGAACTTCAGGACTATACTGCATTTGGAGGTGTGGTTGTTAATGTCTAGTTGACTCCAGTTGATTTGAATCGTTACTAGGTAGTGTGTTTGTGCAGCCTTGTGAAGGTCATTGATGTGCTATGAGGAAAAGGAATAGAAAGGGACGTGGGATCTTAGAGATGATGAGAGATTTTGACAAGGAAACGATGCAGGGGAAGACCTCAATTAGCATAAAAAAGGGGGACTCAATTGAGAGCAATGTGGTTAGACCAGCATCCTCAACAATGTGAATCACAGACGGGGGCATTTCTCAGCACCCTGCTGGGCCCGCTGGGGTCTCGCTGCTTCTGTAGGGCAGAGAAACAGTTTACTCTTGGACTTTAGGTTCCATTGTTCTTTTACTGATGTAGAGCATGGTCATGATCCTCCACTGGGCGGATGGCACATTTAACATTAACGAGAGATATTTATTTTCGCTTTTAGTTGTTGCTTTACTTTGTATAACACAATGCTCAAAAATATTAAGGGAACGCAAAATCATCACAGTACAACACCAAGCCAGTTAAACTTCAGGGATTGTCAATCTGTCCAGTTAGGAAGCATAAGCGATTGTATCTGCAGCTTTGTGCGACGAGGAATGGGAGGGGGTTTGCCTGAACCCAACAACATGACCTTCAGCGGGCAACTGGGGTGCATTTTTTCTGATAAAATGTTTAGAAACAGAATTTTTTTTGCAAAAAGCTCAATGATTTTAGTATTCTCCTAATTTCTTTGAGCATTGTAGATGTCAAGGTGACATTGGTGGACTGAAGCTCAAATTGATGGTGAATATCACTGTTGTTAGGGAATGCCTAGCATAAGGACGTAGCCGGTTGTCACAAAGTGCTTTTATAAAACACCCAGCCTGAAACCTCAAAGGGTTGATGCACAGTTGCTAGGAACAACTCCCCAAAAGGGCAGACACTGAGGAGGAACCCAAGAGAGGAATTAGGCTCTGAAGGGTGGCCAGTCTTATTCTGGCTGTGCTGGGTGAACATTTTTAAGAATACAAATTATAATACCTTTTTAAATGCCTTTGGGCTGTGTTCAGAGTCTTTAAAAACATAATCCAGATCAGCTTCGCCAAACCTCAACCAGTTGGACACCCATATAGTTATACAGTACCATTCATATTGTATAGTAAGGTACACAGCTAGGTTATGTTCGCTCAACAAACAATTTTGGCATCCAAGTCACATCAACTTGCTGTGAACATTTGCTAATTGGCAGTTTTATTGCTATACCATTGTCAGCTCCTAAGCACGCACCATTTGGTAAAGATACATAGAACAAATTAGGTTGCTTTACCAGTATCATGAAAGGATAATGTCCATACTAATAAAATGGAATTCACCTTCCTTTTAACTCCAGTCACAGTAAAGAGTCCATGCCATTGCTAGTTCCAAATATACTGGGGGAGCGTTAGGAGGAGGGAGGGATGTAGAGAGGGAGAGAGAGGGTTTGGAAATAGAATGTGCAAAAATACACCCGTTAGGGAAACAGACATGGGTTTGTTGATTGGAATAGTGGAGAGTTTGTGGACTGTTTTATTGGTCTTTGCTGTTCACACGGGCGGGTCTCCGGACCTCCTGGTGCAGCAGCAGACACATGCTCCTATCAAACCCGACCCAAGCCCCACTCTTGACACACACGCAAACATGAACTGGCTCCCGAACACATACACTTGTGTTTACTTAACCATCAAAATGAGGACGCGACAGTTGATTGCCCTTAATATCCTATTTTTATTAGGCCTAACCTTAACATAACCCTAACATTAACCTCAACAAAGTAGCTTTTATGCGTAAACTTGAACTAACCTTAATGCCTGTAGCTTATTGGTAATACCTAACCGTAATCCAGCCTAACCCTTCCAACTCATTTCTTATAGTCAAGTAAAATAACTTTCCAACCCATTAGTGGGTTTCCAGACTGAGGATAACCCCCAAAATGACTGTTAGATCAAATATATGCGTTGGAGCTCTAGATTTAATTGGAACAGCACTAACCAATAAGCCTGGATCTAGCCTGTCAGCCCCTGTGGTGTTATTAGTGTGTATTACTAGAAATGAATATATAGGCTCTTAAAATCAGTGTTCCTGCATAATTACTTGATTTTTATGTATTCCTCTTTAATTTATTCCTCTGCTATTTGGGGTCGTTGTAGAGGTTTTATCTTCAAAAAGATGACCTGCTTTAATAAAGTGGCAATTCAATCATCAGCAGTTGCTTTGTTGATCAGTAATGGATAGTCCAAACACTGAATGAATGTCACTGTTGTGACAGTGTGGTTGCAGCAATGATCTTCAGTATTCACTGGTTTCCAGAATTTTATAGGTCATTCATTACAGGTAGATCGCATTTTTACATTGTAGTTTAATCTGTTTTTGTTTTTCTAACAAGTTTTATACGTGTGTTTCTCAATGTCTTAAGCCTGCCCGTCCAAGCCGGAAGTTTGTTTTGTAGCATTTCCACACAACACGTTTGTTTTAGAAAATATTAGTTCTGAAATATTCTAATACCATACGAGATTTCAGAATTTAACCAGGGACAGGAGCTGTACTTAACTGTATGCTCGTATAAGGGTCCTGCTTATTTGCTTTAGACGTGAAAACACTATTGAAATACTGTAGTGCTAGTTTGGAATTTGGAATGGCTTAAATCCAGTCAAGATCACTTTGGAAGAGATCTTGTAAAAAACATTTATTTCATTGATAACACATGGTTTGGCCTTCAGCGTTTTCTAATACATACAGTTGAGCAATGGTCACTGATATCCAGTGGAAATACATTGCTTGTCATATCCTCTGGAACATGTATATTTATCATCAATCAAAGTAGACTTTATAGGCTCCCTTAAAAAAATCTGAGTTGTCTTGGTAATTAGCAGGGTTAAGTTTAGGCCAACACAAAACTCCATAATACTATATGCATAGTCAATTAGTTGGATATTTATGTGGCCGATTGTTCCACTGGGTAAAGTAACATACATTTCTTGACAGTTGGTGGGCAATATATATATATATATATATATATATTTAATTTAACACTTAAGGGTAGTAATTTAAATTCCTTTTGAATACACCTAGACCTAAGAAGAGTGACTAATATGTTTTTTTTTTCCTATGGCCACACCTAACCTCTTTACTCTAAGTACACTGCTTAACAAAATTAAGGGAACACTTAAATCAGGAAAAATGTTAAAGATCAAAATCTTAACTGTACATTGTGTAATTCTTTGAGAACAAAATGACGTAACAACCGTTATAAATCTCCAACCGATTTAGGGTCGGATTCAAACTTGCACGGAAAATCAAAGATAACAATTGAAATCAGAGGGTGTTTCAACTTGCATTAATTTCTTCCCAGCAACTTGTGACTCAGTATTGTGTACCTGAGTGCCTGTAGGCACTCCTGACAACGCCTGGGCATGCTCTAGATGAGATGGCGGATGGTGTCCAGGGGATCTCCTCCCAGAAAAGGATCCGGGCATCAATGAGCTCCTGGACAGTCGGTGGTGCTACTTGGCGTCGGATGCAACGATACATAACGTCCCAGAAGTTCTCAATTGGCTTTGGGTCTGGTGACAGGGAAGGCCAGTCAGTTGCATCAATGCCTTTGTCATCCTGGACCTGCCTACACACTCATGGCCACATGAGCTGGGCTTTGTCCTGCACCAGGAGGTACCCAGGGCCCACTGCATCAGCTTTAGATCTGATGATGGATCTGAGGATTTCATCCCAGTACCCAAGCGCAGTCATGGTACCGTTCGCAAGCACAAGAAGTTCTGTGCGACCCTCCAAGGAGATGCCTACCCAGGCCATCACTGATCCACCAACCAACCAGTTGTGCTGGATGATCTTGCAGGCAGCATAACGTTCACTATGTCTTGGTGCCACCCTAATGGAGTTTAGTCAGAAACATGCCCACCAGTAGCCCGCTGGAGGTCATTTTATTGGGCTCTGGCAGTGGTCCTTCTGTTTCGTCTCGCATAAAGGAGCTGATACCCCTTCTTGCAATGACATGTATGGATGTGCCGTCCTGGAGGAGCTGGACTGCCTGTGAAACCTGAATGAGCTGCAAGTACCGCCTCATGCTACCGGTAGTGACAAGGGCACCAACAAAATGCAAAACTAGAGAAGAATCCGTCAGGAGGGACAAGGACAAAGCAATTGTCTTGCAAGTTTTTAATGTATGTGGACCGTCAACATATTCCTGAATGATACTGGGACCCTCTGTTGGCAGCATAGAGAAGTCCATCCTGGTACCGTAGTGTTGTCCGGTCAGCATGTTTCAAGTTCTTCCTGGGTGTAAAAATGTTAAGGAGGAAAACAGACCTTTATATTGTTGGACTCCACTGCGTGTTCATGCAATTCCTGCCCCTTGTCTAAAGTAGACCCGTGCAGACACATGGCCGGAAACGATTGGATCTTTGATGTTTTTTCCCAGACAGACAAATAAAAAAAAAAAGAGGCACGAGGCAGGAGGCAGGAGGCAGGAGTGGGCTACAGAAGCAGTGAAGGCAATGCAACCAAGCAATATAAAGTCACTGTTTGTTTTGTATTGTTACTACATTATAGCCCCGTCCAAACATTGTGAATGATGTCATGTATTCATGCCGTAGTCAGCGGTCAACTAGATCACATTCTGATGGAACAGCGGCTGCTAGAGAAGCCAAGCAAACTGTTCCACATGTCTGACTTAATGAGAGTTAACATGTTAGTAGGACACCCTGCACAGCAAACTCGATTTACAATGGGCATGCAAGTAAGGTTGGCGATATCACCAAAGTAGGTTGTATCAGACAACATACAGTATCTAATTTAACCAAATTAACAAAGTTTAACTAGGCAACCTTTGGGCTTATTTGAATGGGGGCCAATGGCTCCCAATGGAGGGGTGTTTGTTTTTGTATCCCTTCCCAGCGCTGAGGGCTAGGCCCCTGTAAAATGGCATCCCGTGAGGTGCAGCGGCAGTACTTAGCGGGGGCGGGGGATCCCTCCACCTTGGGCTGAGAGGTTCAGGGATCTGGGACTAGTGGGTGAACCCATAAGGCTCACATCCTGGTAACTGGAGGGTCTTGGTCTATCTTTGCATCTACCCATCCCCCAGCCCTGGTTCTTCTACATGGACAGTGATGCCCAGCGAGGGGGTTAGTGTGTGAGTAGCTCTGCTCCCACCCTGCAGTACATAGCATGGTGGCAGGCTGCCTGACTCACTAGCGTGCCTCTCTGCAGGCAAGGGAAGGAAAGTGTGTCACTGTGCTAGTTTGTGAGAATATATTCAAGCGCTGTCCTACGGCTTCTCCAGACCGCCAGCTGAGGGTCACTCTCAGAGTGGTCTGTCAGAGTATTCGCTCGTATGCAATCAAGCAGCAGATCAAATGGGGATCTCATAATGGTATCGTTCTTGGGGAAGACCTCAATAGATCGACTTGAAGCTTGCTTTGAAGCTTTTTGAAATGGGGCAGGTGGGTTGTTATCAACCCTCTGCCCGGTTCCGATGGGGAGGAGCAGAGGGTTTGGAGTGCGTGTGTGTGTGTGTGTGTAGGAGGGTGTTGTGTTACTCCCCCCCCCTACACACACGGGTGTTGTTACATCTCTGGGTCCGATATCTGAGCCTGTGTTTTTGAGGTGAGGACCAGGCGGAGGAGGTGGCCCCCCCAGGCAGCGGGGGTGGCCCCCCGGACCACTGGTCAGGTGGTTCTCAGCATGTGTGATTAAGTCCAGTTGAGGTGGCAGGTGTGAATGACTGGGTGAGAGGAAGGGACCTGCTCCACTGCCGTTGCTGAGCCTGGGAGGCTACCGCAGCCGCCCGCTTCTCTGAGAATAACAGCGTTTATTAAAAATAGACTTGACGCGCTGAGGGGACATGTATATGCGTTCTCGGAATGAGCTCATGGACATGTTAAATGGTCTCAATAACCGGCAATAAACAACTCGAGATCTGTTGCATAGGCTTCCTCTTCTGTCATGTGGACGCCGCTTAACCTGTCGCAGTTCAGTTTAAGCCAGAAGTGCTCTTAAATGTTGGCCGCGGATGTATTTCAAAAGTCACGTTCTACCACCCTTAGATTATTACTTTTGGTGCTGAATGGTCATGACACAAAATGTCACTTGCACCGGGTCATTGGGATCTCTCCTTTCTTTTCATCGGGTCACCTGCGTGTGTGTATGTTTCTGTTTGTATTTGTGTGTATATATATACATATATATATATATATATATATATATATGTATATGTATTTCTGGTGCGTTTGTGTGGATGTAGGTGACTGAGCATCCATGTTTAATGACTGTGTGTGGGATAACATTCCCAAGGAAGGTCAGGGCAAGGTTATCAATCATAAACATGAGCCGCCAGATCCCATTACACACTGGAGATATGTGTGTTTATTCAGCAGTGTGAATAGCACACAGGGGCAGGAAGGACTTTATTCTATGTGTGCTTATCCCACTGGGAGGACTGTGGCTAGACAGCCATTACACAACAATAGGAAATGACTCTTGTCAGGACTGGCATTTTATTAATCCCTACCATACTCTCTGTTTGAATCGTTTTTATAGGATTATGCTTTTTTCTTTATATCAAATACTGTATATCAAATAATGAATGAATGATTTAATGAATTAATTATTATAGATTTTAAGTATTAGTCACAAGAAGTGGATCCGGCTTGGCAGAAGGTATAGTCCCCTAGTGGTTTAGCTTAGAGACAGATCTACTCAACCCTTTTCCAAGGAAATGATTGGAATTCCTGGTGCTTACCATGGCTATTAGGAAAACAGGAAGGTGGGTGTGTTTCTTAAATATTAATGTCTTTCTTTCATTATTTTTCTTTCTACTTTTTTTCCCCCTCCTTGATTTGAATATTGTGGGATGAGAAAATGTGGTCTTGGTTTAAGAACAGACGTTGTGACTTGTGGACTGACTACGTAAACAGCATTTGTTCTGTAGGTCTGTCATGATTCTTACTCATGATACCACATCTGGTAAGGGCAGCAAGTAGCTTAGTGTTTAGTGTGTGGAGTCTACATTCGAAACAAGTAATATTGGTTCTGGTGCTTTAGACACTTTACGATTTCACAGGTGTTTGCAACTTTTGTCTTCTGGAAGGGGATGTGACTATTTTGGAAATAGATTTGCCTGTAACCTTCAAAAAGAGTGGGTTAGAGCTCTTCATTCTTTTTTCAATCTTCATTCTGGCTTTTCTCTTAACACTGTGTTGTTCTGAATTGTTCTGGGTTTGGTGAATGGCTGTAGTTAATATACCTTCATAAAGTAGGCATGAACAGTACATGTTTTTACTGTTGTAATGGTCCTGTTCATATATAATTTATGTTTTAGTTATTGATGTACATTGGTATTCATTTTTAACTGGTTTACACTGCTTTTGTAAACAATACAACTAAAGTACAATGTGATTTTCTAAATGTAATCTAAAATCAACAGCCTAATGTCCCCCTGCAATGAGTTCAAAGTGCTTTTGTTGATTACTTAAAAAAAATCTTAAATCAAGCAGTCCAGTCGTTAAGGCAAATCTCCAATCGCCAGTGCCACATACTCCACCCTGTTGATTGTTCTAGAAACAAAATGAGCACACATTTTTAACATGGACATTTCTGCAACATTATTGGTTACCATGCTGCCAAACTTTTTATGGGAATAAAAATTCGACTCTACTTGATTCTCGAATCATACCGCTGTAAATCTATGACATTTTTTAATCTTTGTTCTTTCTATTGTAGATTTTTGGGATGCTTTTTAAAAGTAAAAAATATCGCCCAGTCGTTTGTTTAGGCAGTCATTTGTTTTCTCATCAAAACAGGAGCTGTATTTATTTTTTTCTGTTAAAGATGACAGTTTAGTTGCAGAATACAGTTTTTTGGGGCATATTGTTGTTAATCCCTGTCCCATCAAGTCTTGTTTAATTGGACTAAATGTTTTGCTACTGACACGTTTTGTTTGGAAATTAATACAGAACTGGTAATACGACTACTGGCAGGAACACATTTTTAAACACTTGTAAAAATTGGAAAAATGCGTAACAAACAATTTATTCACTAAACTTCTCTTTACATTACTCTATTTTAGACTGTATGAATAAACATTCATCGTGTTAGTGTAGGCCCACTGACCTAAGCACTGGACTTGAGCAAGGTAACTAGTGACTGGATCATTGGACTTGACTCGATTCAGCCATAGAGACTTGTGACTCTTGACATAAGGGACATGGGACTGGACTCGGACTTGACTACATCTCTGCCCTGCAGCATCCAAAAATACATCCATTTATTTGGCCTTCTCACTTCATCAGCAACGGGTTCACGGTAATAGTATGGTCTTAGTCACGTCTGGCAAAACCCTGATCTACTCTGTACCAAAAATATCCCCACTGCTCCTCCCCTGTCTCTCCCCTGATTTTATTGAGGCTGCCAAATCAAACATTTCACACATCTTTTTCTTCTTTTGTCCAAGGATGGCAAACCTTCCGCGCATGTCCCTGTACCTTTACACACATTGTCGTGGTCTCCTTTCCTCCACATTTTAGCCTGACAGTCATGAATGCTAGTGATGTGGTACCTCAGTGTATTCTTCATTGTGTATTGTGCACCAAATCTTCGAGTCCGACCGAGCAAATGTGAAGACAATTCTGTTAAACAGTTCGAGGCACTCCATCCTGTGTGGTACGTTTTAAACATGCCGGTGTCAATTTAAACGCTATGGAAATAGTTATGTAGGATGTATTGACATTTTGTTTATCTGCCTTACTGTATTTGAATCTCATTTGGGAGTAAATGTCTGGCTGATACTGAGGTGTGTGTCCTGTGGATATCATTCATCTATAAATAGAGATTATTTATTTTGTTTTCCATTTGACTTCCATTTAAATTCCAAGTAGCTGAATATACTGGGAATGTAACTGAATTGAAAGATACTGGGAATGTAACTGAATTGAAAGATACTGGGTATGTAACTGAATTGAAAGATACTGGGTATGTAACTGAATTGAAAGATACTGGGTATGTAACTGAATTGAAAGATACTGGGTATGTAACTGAATTGAATCTGAGAAGCTTTTGTTGTCCTCATTCTTGTAAGGTTAGATACAGTTTATCTCACTTCAGCCATGTGAGAAAAAGTAGAAAACATAGCATAGGATAACAGGGATCAGTGCTGGGTGATTTGAAGCAGGACCGTCACACTGGACAGGCCCCGTGACTCTCTGAGATGGTGTCCTAAGCCTCTGTAAGAACATAACAGGTTTACCCAAAGGATAAGTATGTCAAGACGTTTGAAAGTAGCATTATAAACCTCTGTGACATCTTTTAATGGGGTTTTCTTTGTTTTGTTATGTTTATCACATTAACTATATATATACCTGACAATCTCAGAACATTCCTTGTATGGTAATGTCAAAACTGTAGCTGTAGCTGTAGATCTGCTCCACTGGTGTGAATGGACTGTTCAAACAAATCATTAGTGTTATTACGTATTAATAAACCCAGATGAGATGGTTTGCTCCAAGTAATCTTGGGTTTGGGTGATAGAGGACAGGCAACAACCATTATCTTTAGATGGGGAATATTTTGTTTACATTCTGACAGTATATTTAAAGGCACCTAAAGGTCAAATACGGGGTGTTTATTGTCACACAAGTACAATTGCTGTACAATTGTGTTGGTTTGAATTGAAAACGGTTTTGGCATATAACAGTCTTCCCCAGACCCCTTAGAGTGTGGTCACAGCAAGGTAACCCTAACCCTAACCCTGGGAGCAAAGGATCAAGTGCCTTGCTCAAGGGCAGATTAAAATATGTTTTTCACAGCTTGAGGGTTTCCAAACGGCAACCTTTGGTTGACTGGCCCAAAGTGCTAAACGCTAGTCCACCTGGCCCCACAAAGGTAAACAAGAGGCTGAGTTTTAAACTATGTTTTATCATAGCAGCATAGGAGCTCATGGTGGGGTTTAATGCTGGTGAGTGGGGAGTTGAATTACAATAATGACTTGTATTATGACAGTTAAGTAATGTCTAATAATAATGGTGATGACATCTGTTGTTACTTCCCACCTCTCTCCTCCAGTCTGTGGTCCAAGTATCGACATCCGTAATGACATCGGTGAGTTCAGGCGTCTGGAGAACTGCACGGTGGTGGAGGGCTACCTGCAGATCCTTCTCATCGGAGACAAGACCAACAACCTCAACCCGGAAGGGCTCCGTTCCCTCACCTTCCCCAAGCTGACCGTCATCACCGACTACCTGCTCCTGTTCCGCGTCTCCGGCCTGGACAGCCTCAGCACGCTCTTCCCCAACCTTACGGTCATCCACGGACGCAACCTCTTCTACAACTACGCCCTGGTGATCTTCGAGATGACCAGTCTGAAGGACATCGGCCTGTACAACCTGAGAAACATCACCCGGGGGGCCATTCGCATCGAGAAGAATCCGGAGCTCTGCTACCTGGACTCTGTGGACTGGTCTCTGATCATGGACGCGGAGTTCAACAACTTCATCTCTGGGAACAAGCAGTCCAAGGAGTGTGGTGACGTTTGCCCAGGCATCATGGAGGACAACCAACATTGCATCAAGACCAGCTTCAATGGCAACTTTAACTCTCGCTGCTGGACGTCTAACCACTGCCAGAAAGGTATGGAGTTTGTCTCTTCAAATAGTGGGCTAGCAGATGTTTTTTTAACTATCTTTGTGCCTGAGATTTTATTTGCTGTGGTTTATTGTTGATTATTTCTCAGTGTTTGTCTATCCAACTTGTTGTTCAGAGGTGTCTTTAATCTAGGTATGTAGGGGATTCTCACAATTGTGCATTTTTTGCCCAGTGAATCCGTCCCATGCGACTGCAGTATTTTTTCTTATATATATATATATATATATATATATATATATATAAGATATATATGTCCAGCTACAGGGTTGTCCCCTGTCTAGTTATAACATTTCCTTGGTTAAAGATGCAATCTGCTGTTTTTGGCCACTGCATGTAGAAGTGGTGCTGTCGAGCCAAAACGTGTGTCTGAAAATTGTGTACAGTGTCTCGTATGTGCCCATCTCATCAAAATCACTCACTTTTAAGCTCTGAATTATGTGGCGATTCTGCTTAAAGTTTATCCAGATATTACTGATGTATTATCCTTCCCAAAAGAGGAGGCTTAAAAATTGATGTTAAGTCGCAGAGACTGTATCTTCAATTATGGAGGCTTTTCCTATTAATCAAGACTAAGAATGTATTCATTCAGAACAAGACATCATGGGATAGTGTAAAACAATGTTTTTGCCTTTTATGTTCTTTGGTATGTTGTTGTTCTTTTATTGTTGTTTATTTGTTGCTCTCTTGTTCTCGGCTTTGGCCTCCCATACTCCCACTGTAGTGTATTTGTTTGTTTGGTCTAGACATGTATACACTGAAGAGACTGAACCTGGCTAGAGATTGAAAGTGAGACTGAAAGTGTCTCTATGTATAGACAATTTCCTCAGAATCTTGCTAGTCAAAATCAAAGATACTCAGATGCATATTTTGTCTGGGCAAGGAAGATAAGGTGGACCTTGACTTAAACAAGCTTGGGAGGGAAAACATGGGTCCTAGACTTCCATGGCTCCTGCCTGCCTCTGCCTCCTCCTTCCTCTCATCAACATATAATGGTGGGAAAATGTTCTCACAGCCATGGTCTTTTGAAGACCAGGTTGTTGCTCCCATGTATGACTGGTAGTTCTAAACATCCCCACTTCCTTTCAGACCCATACAACAAACAGAGGAAATCAACCTCTAGTCACTTCCTTAGTAAACATTTGTGTTTCTATAGAATTGCCTTTATTGTTGCAATAATGTTGCAACATATTTGTTTTTCATGAGCTTTGTAGCTGACTTCTTTGACTGCTCCCACCGATCTTCTCCTCCAAGGTATAGTCAAGCAGTGGTCCTTCTGGCCTCACCTCCACAGTTAAAGACTAACAGAGACCTATTGCATGTGGTATCAGGATAGAATGGTTCATTTAGTGTGTGTGATTGTGAATTGTTGGTAGTACAGCTACATTTGTAGATTCAAATCTCACCCACACAATGTTCAGCCTCTGAGTCTAAGAGAGATGTAAGAGTTGAAGGACCTTTTTGTCTGGCTGTACCCGAAGGACAGATACTCTACTTTTCTCCGCCCCTCTGCATAATTGCCTTGATTTACTCTAGTACAGATGTTCCTTCAAGCTTCAAGGCATTTGGGTGGTTTCCTAGTCAATCCAGACTAGTCCTCTACTCAGAATGCCTCTCTTTAATTACAGCAAATATAGGAGATGCTGGTTGCTAGTACAAATACTTTAGGCTTTAGAGGATGTTCTTTGGAAATCATATTGTTGTTATTTGTCCTTTGGAAATCAAATCAATGTTATTTGTCTTGTGCTTTGTTAACAACAAGTGTAGACTAACAGCAAACTGCTTAAATTCTTCAAAATTCAGTTGAAAAAGTGAGAGTGAAATACAAGTAACAAGTATAAAGATCACTAATGTTTGTCTGTTCGGATATGCCACTCTCCTGTACCTACACTGGCTCAGTACAGATTGAAACAACCCTAGCCTGTAAACTGATTAGAAAGAAACAAATGACAAGAGATGGGCATGAAAAGAGCTTTGTGTCTTCAGAGTGTAATTCCTGGGTGTGCGTTCCTTACTGGCTGGGCGTGGGTAGGGTTACCTGGCTGGAATTTGTCTCTTTGTGTTGGGAAACGCAAACCTGAGCAGTGGAGATACAAGGGGGTACTGGGTTCTCCTTAGTAGCAAGCCACAGCGTGTGGAGAGAAGCAAACATCAGGAGGGGGCTGAGGGGAAAATGTCACAGAAATGTCAAGTATACAAGCACAACGGCAGGCTCTCAATAACACCCCGGAGGGACCGTGACACAGCTCCGCCCCCTCCGGCTGGCTTGCCGCTCTCCTGCCATCTCTGCCATGTTGGTCTTCAACGGCAGGTTCTCGCTTCTCTTTCCTGCCATCTCTCCCATGTTGGTCTTCAACGGCAGGTTCTTGCCTTCCAGTCGAACAAATGCAAACTTTTCACTCTGGAAAAAAGAATCAAGACTTATGATTCAGTAAAAAGAGTTGTTCTGGTTCAGAATCTGGGACAAGCTTGTTTTGTTCCTGGGGGAGGGCACTGTGCCCACCGTTTTGGTTTACATGTGGCAATGATTTCGGAGTAGCTCTCAGGTCTACTTTCTGAAGTGCACAGCTTGAAAATCAGAATTGCGGAATCAGTTCATGATTAATCAGTTCTTTTGACATGCGATTCATTTCTACCACTCAAAGACACAGAAGACACGTTATTGCGTGCAAGTTAATATTGAGCCAAAATGTCCCAGTAGGATTCACATATATAAGTCCTTGCACTAAAACCCCTAGTGGACCCGTTGCGGAGGAGCCATGGCTGTTGGCCCTGTGGCGCTCTCCTGCCCTGGAATACTTCTGCATTTGCTAATCTGTTTACTCCCCGGATGCCAAAGACACACTTGATATCACGGCCCTGAGTGCTCTGACCTGGAATAGGGCTATGATATACTGCACGGAGCAGTTTTAGAGGACATGCGGTGATTAGGGCTTTTGAATTAAATGTTTAGTTTGCGGGATTCGATACATTAAATGTATGTCTACAGCATAGCTAGAATGTGACTTGACAGGACTGGGGAAAGGGCCTTGTGACTGTCTCTTTCAGTGAGTGTATAAGGTAGGAATTCCTGCCGGCTTAGTCACTGCAGCTCTGAGAGGGTAAAGAGGGGAAACACACTGAACAGCCTGTATGTACAGCGCAGTGGCTGTGCTATGCTGCACAAAGAATGTTTGTGAAACATCAAGAGATCATTGAATGGAAGTATGGATGATGGTGATCGGGGAGTTCTAGATGGTGGATTGGGTGTGGGTGTTTGTACTTCAGCCGCTGTGTCATACGATCGGCTGTATTGTTTTTGTTTAACACACGTCATCCCAGACCCTTGTCTTGACATGCAGGGAAGGCTTTCCATTTTTTCGGGTTTCTCTGAGCCACAGTAAAGACAGCATAATCAGATCCATCATCTTCCCCTCCGCTGCCCTCTGCCCTGCAGCGATGTGAATGGGTCACGGCAGCTCCCCTGTGAAAGAGAGGAAAACGCTGTGGGAACCTGGGGCCGCCTGGGCACAGTATCTAGCTGGCCTAATGGTTTGTCTGTTAGTCACTTGGACTTCAGCGCACTGGCTGCTTGTGGCAAGTACAATTCTGTCATTCATATTACAGCAAAGCTGCTAAATGAATACATGTGTACATGGAGGAATTAATATGTATTTCATATTTTGTAGTTTTGTTTGCAAACCCCCTAGGAGCAGTTTGCTCCTACTGTGGTCTAAAGTGAAAACAGAATAAACCCAGGTTATGTTTATATAGAAGATCATACAAACTAGGTGCTCTAAACATCTACTTGATATATTGTGCATTTAGTGTATTTACTACACTCCATATTACATAATTACAGGTTGCCGTTCTCCCCTTTGTGTTCTTCACAGTCTGCTTCATGCAGTAAGCAGTTCGTTGATCTGTTTTCTTAAATCTGGTTTCATTGGTAGTTACCTGGTAGTCATGGCTCCATTTAGTGCTGTTTGCCTCCCATCCTTTGATTTGTGGAATGTGAAGAGACCTCTAGTGCCTGGTGTTAACTGACTGAACACACCCTCCATCCGCATTATATCCTCATACAACAGTAATGATCAAGCAGTCACTCCTTTACACTGAGCTAAGAGAGATGGATTTAGCCTTTGGGTACATCTTTGGGGAAAGACATATTCATCTGTTCTGGACCGACTTCCTTTTGCCTGTGTCCTTCTTGACCAAACAACTGAGCGGTATTCCAGGTGCAACCCAACGAAGACCTGTAGGACCTGTCTGGTTGACTGAGTTGTTGAGAAAGCAGAGCCATCTTGTCACGGACAGATCTCCTTTCTTAGCAACGACCAGGTTAACGTTTTGCATGACGGCTTGCTAGCTAGGGTTACACCCAGCAGTTTGGTTTCCTCAACTTTCTCAATCACAAAATTATTCAATAATAAATCTAGATCAGGTTCTAGGTTTGTACTCAATATGACGCTTTTCATTTTGGGTTATGTTTTGTGGTAGCTTATTGCTAGCTTTTTCATTCTCAAGATAGTATTCTTCATAAAGAATTTCCGTTATTTATTTTTAATGTTGTAGCTGAAACACACACTCATGCTAACAAACACACACACTAGTGTATAATTGTGTGTCATCCTACATAGAAACACAGGATTTTATTGACGTTATTTCATATAATTCGTTCTGAATTCTGAATTGATGATCTTTGTTTTGTCGTGTGATGATGTGCTTAACCATTGAATTACCCATAATGCTCTCCGTTGGTTTTGTGGTTTTCTCTGCTTCTGATTTGAGGCAGACATACACGGTGGACGTGTGCCAGGAGAGGAGTTCATTTCCCCTATGAATGTAGTCAGCATCCAGGATGATGGTGCTGTTTAGGCAGGACTGGTAGAAGTCTGGGTAGGATATGAAGGTCACTGCTCTCCGGGGCTGCCCCTCTCCATTGTTAAAGCTGCACGTTCTAATGACCGCTGCCTCACACCATGCTGTCTCTCTTGCATGTTTTCCAGTCTGTCTCCTGGGAGATACTTTTCTCCTGTGGTAGCCGTTTAGAAAAGGGACAGTCAAAATTTGAGACAGATCATATCCAAGATTCGCAAGAAGCTCTTTGACCCATGGTCCTTGTGGGGTGAATATCTCTTCCCTATAGCTCTTTGTCAGTAAATATCAGCCTTTAAACTCTGGCTTGCTTACGTTTCCATGAATCAGTTCATTTATTCACAACTGGAACATTTTGAATGTTTTTTTCAGGTTAGACATTGACTATAATGCATGTAACACTTAAACATTCACTGTATTACATGTAACACTTAGACATTCACTGTATTACATGTAACACTTAGACATTCACTGTACTACATGTTCCACTTGGTCAGGGTACTAGAATGCTGTGTAAGAGCAGTGTACTACATGTAACTCCATCTACTAGAATGCTGTGTAAGAGCAGTGTACTACATGTAACTCCATCTACTAGAGTGCTGTGTAAGAGCAGTGTACTACATATTACTCCAGCTACTGTATAAGAGCAGTGAACTACATGTAACTCCATCTACTAGAATGCTGTGTAAGAGCGTAGGTTTAAAAAGGCTTCCAAACTGGCAAGAAGTACGAGGCAAAACTGGCCAAAAGGACCTAGAAAAATGCTCAACCATTTAAAGTTTAAGATTTTCTGCTACTCTAAGTAGTCACTTATACACGATGAGGCGCTTCAACCATATTATAGTACAATTGGTGCAGCATTGTCACTAACAGGTTCCACAAATATAGCCTTGTGTTAATGAGCCTGAAACAAATCCACCAGTGATCAAAGGTTTTTGCCACTCTGAAAGTACGGTACAATCCCCTATTCCCTCGATAGAAATTACAGTACCATTTGAAATACAGCAACTTTCTTATGAGGCACCATCATTTATATATGTATATGCTACATTAACAGGTTTCAGTATTTTAATGTTATGGCTCTTGACAATACTAAAAATAGTAAATGGGTGACAGTTCTCTTTTAGTTTATCCGGTTTAGCACAACATAGCTTTACAGTTCCTCATATGGAATTGCTCATTGAAGTGCGAGCAGGGGATGTAATCAACAGGTAGGAGACAGAACCATCCTGATTGGTTAACCCTGGCTCTGCTGGGGATGTAATCAACAGGTAGGAGACGAACCGTCCTGATTGGTTAACCCTGGCTCTGCTGGGGATGTAATCAACAGGTAGGAGACGAACCGTCCTGATTGGTTAACCCTGGCTCTGCTTGGGATGTAATCAACAGGTAGGAGACAGAACCATCCTGATTGGTTAACCCTGGCTCTGCTTGGGATGTAATCAACAGGTAGGAGACAGAACCGTCCTGATTGGTTAACCCTGGCTCTGCTGGGGATGTAATCAACAGGTAGGAGACAAACCGTCCTGATTGGTTGACCCTGGCTCTGCTCTGGCTCTGTGTGCTGCCCTTGTCATTATTATTTCCCCAGAGGACTATTGATTCCTTGTGTTGCTACTCCATGGTGCCATTGAAAACAAACACATTAGAGAAGGTAGACAAAGCCCCCTTCATAGCTGGCCTGTGTGTGACCCCCCCCCCCCCCCCCACACTCTGCTTGCTCAGACTGTTATGTCTTTTTAAGAGGGGTCAGGGGGCAAGCAAACTGACAATATGTAATTGTTTATAGCAGGACTGTACAGAAATTGCTCTGTGCGAATAAAGGTATTTACCGCAGTTGCACCCAGGTCATACAGTGTCTCGTGTGTGTGAGACGGAGCTGTTTGTTTGGGTGAAGTGTTTGTGTGTGAGGTGTATCCGTGGCACATTGCTATTCTACTTGCTGGTTGTAGTCTATTGTGGGATTAAAAAAATCATGTAAAGTCCATGCATCCCACAATTCCCTGTTTCCGCAGCGAGTCGAGCTAGCTAGTTGAATGACGAGAAAAGTACGAGTGATTTTGTGTGCCATACCAAAGACCCCAAACGAGCCCGCAAGGAAGAAACTAATTAAGAACTGATGCCAAATTAAATTAAGGGTGAAGCGAAATGGAGAACGTACAGATATAACAGAAGGGGATTTCCCTTTGGATAACTGGAAGCAAAACAACAGCTCTTGTTCTGTTGCTGGTGCAGGGAGGCTCCCAAGAATGACAGAATGGACACTCCTTATGTATTGTAGTGGGGAACAGAAAAAACGCAGCACTTCCCATTAGCAATTTAACCACTTTTTGAATTTAAATAATATTGTGTGTGATGATGTACATTTAAATTGAGATTTGCACTTCATCTTTGTATACAGTTGTTATGTCCCTGCAATTTTCCATTTGGGGCAAATAAAGAAAATGTTGGTCTCAAAACATTTCTTGTTATGGTTTGGGTTTTGTGTGACCTGTATGCTACATTAATGTCCTTTTCCTGTGATGGACTGCGCTTCTTGTGTTTAGGGAGGATAACAGTGTTCTATTGCTACTACGTTGTGACCTGTGCTACAAAACGATCAATCTCTGTAGAACCAGTACTATTTGCAAAAAAGATACTGTGCAGCCCTGTATGGGATCATAGAACTGTACAGCCATGTATGGGATCATTGAACTGTACAGCCCTGTATGGGAACATAGAACTGTACAGCCATGTATGGGATTAAAGAACTGTACAGCCCTGTATGGGATCATAGAACTGTACAGCCATGTATGGGATCAT
>JACXGK010007672.1:0-24627 GCA_016801125.1 Novumbra hubbsi
CAACCCCCCCCCCCCCCCCCCCCACACACACATTTTAGTCTTGTCCTTGTCCCTTTTTGTTTGGATTTTATAAAAAATACAAGGTGATGATAGTTTTATGTAGCCCCTGTGCCCGTGCACATTTTAAACACTTTTAGTGTTTTAAATCGGTCCCCCACCTAACCCTAACCCTAACCCCTAACCCTAACCCCTAACCCTAACCTATTAGACGGTTGCTTTTGGTTCCCATGCACATAAAAACACAGTTCTTAGCTTCCATAAACCTGTGGGATTAATATCTCAACAGGATTTAGTTTGGCTCCCCCTGCAGACCATTTTTAGAAATGCACACATACTGGCATACTTAATTACACACATTTTGGAAAATATATTTTATTAGGCAGAACACAGCAATAGGCCCATGCAAAAAAAGACCCAAGGTCATTTTTTAACCCTACCGGAACCCTAACACCTAACCCTAACCCTAACCACCCCACCCTTTTTTATATACCTTCCCCCTGCCCACTTACCCTAACCTTAACCTCAGGGTCACCGGTGCCTAAACTTAACCTTAGTGGCAGCGGTAACTAAAACCTCCCTCACCCTCCCTCTTTGTCATTGTTCTTTTGTTTTGGGGATTTTATGAAAATACAAGGAGATTATAGTTTTATGTAGCCCCTGTGCTCATGCACATTTTAACCCACATCCAGTGTTTTAAATTGGTCCCCCACCTAACCCTAACCCCTGACCCTAACCCTGCAATTTCATATCTTACCAGAAACAGAAAGGTTGTTAAATCAAACCCGGCGTTAAGAAGATACATAATCTGTCATGCTGTCCCTGACCAAGACAGTACAACACTAATATATTTTGCAAACACAACCCATCACCACATAATATAAACAACATCAACATTCTGCTTCTTCCTATAGTTCTGAGCGTGTGTTTGTGTGAGCAGGTGTGTGGGCATGTGTGTGGGCGCTGTGTGAGCGTGTGTGTGAGCGTGTGTGTGGGCGTGTGTGTGTGTGTTTTTGGTCTGTGACAGTGTAATCTAAATGTAATATTTCTGTACCGCACTGTGCTGCTGTCCATATAAGGGGCTGATCAACCATGTGTCAGCATACCCTCAGACTGGTGGAGAGATAGAGAGAGACAGAGAGAAGGAATGATAGAGAGAGGGAGAGATAGAGAGAGATTGAGAGAATGAGCGAGGGAGAGAGAAGGAAAGAGAGAGAGGGAGAGATTGAGAGAGGGAGAGATTGAGAGAGGGAGAGAGAGACAGCAAGATAGGAGGGGAAAAGAAGGAATGGGGTGAAGAGATGGCGAGGAGGTGGTCCTGAAGCCGTTGGGAGAGGGGGAGAACTGTGTGGAACTGTGGGGAGGGAGAGGCAGGATAAGAGAACAGAGTTGGATGTGGAAAGAAGGAGGAGTGGTTTTCTCGGGAGGTGGTCGAGGATAGCCAATCTCAGCAGGCCAGGAGATTTTTGAGGAGGGTGATATGGTCAGGACTCATAGGCTGACTGAAGTGGAAAATTAAAATAAGAAAAAGCAATGATCAAAGAGGAGGGCGACCCTTCAGGGCAGTTTATCAATGTGTGGATCTAAATGAAGGAAAAGATAAAGGGATTTTTTGAGCGAAGGATCTGCTGCACAGGAAAAGAAAATCATAAGAAACGAGAAAAAGATTTGGAGAGAGTCTTACTTGACTTTACGAACAACTGGAAGGATTGTCTGGCTGCCCAGAGGGAAGTGTGTACAGAGGGGACTTAGTGACCCGAGGACGGCCAGCCCAGAGGGCCTGACATAGAGTGTTCCAGCGCGACACTGCAGACCACAACAGGTTCTCCCATTGCACACTGAATTATTCACGTGTTTGAGGGTTCCTGTGGCTCAGTGTGTGAGCTTGTGTGAACATATGTTTGTTTTTGTCTAACTGAGTTTGAATATTTTTGTTTGTGTGTGTTTGTGTTTAATACGTGTGTGTATATGTGCATGTCTGGGTGTGTGTTGTGTTTAGTGTGTGTGCGTTTGAGCTCAGATCAGGCCTGGACCAGGATACGGCTCTGGGACCGTGCTTTGTAGGAGGAGAGGAGAAAGAAAACCCTAAACCTAACCCAAAAATGGAAAAGATAGATAATGAATAGTTAATGATAGTTAACGATAGTTAACACTAGTTAACAACTGTTAATGAATAGTTAATGAATAGTTAAGGAGTTAAGGAGAAGAGCAATGGAAGAGAAAAACTGGGGACAGAAAGAACAGGAACAACATATAAAAAGAAAACATTTTGGAGCACAAAGAAAGGGGTAAAAAAAAGCAAAGTTTTAAAGGAAATATGAAGGCGTTACAGAAGAACCAGGCTCGAACTGACCAGATGCTAGGTGCCATGGCTGACATGCTGACTTCATTGGCATTGCCCAATCAACAGTGGGTGAGTGACACACACACAGCTCTGGTTGGGTTAGGGTTAGTCCATTTCATTGTTGAGTTCTTTTAGTTAAGGTTAGTGTTAGGGTTAGTCTCAGTCTGTTCACATTCAGCACTTTCAATCTGAACTTTAGAAGAGAGAACATCTTTTAAGATTGTTTTGTGTTACCGAGATCCACTCAGACAACATCGGTGCCAACATTTAGAATCGCATTCCATAGATGGGATTGAGTGTGACAGTGTGTCTAAAATAATAATAGAACACATCATGATGAGGCTAAAACACAGAAAGGGAGAATGGATAAAAAAGAGAGGAAGAGAGAGAGCGTGAATTGAGAGAAAAGGGATGAAGAAAGAAAGATAGACATCAGGACAGTTATGGTCAGAGTGAGAAAGGAAGAGAGAAAGTGATGGATAATAAAGAAGTAAAGAGAGGGCAGTACTCTCTTCAGTGGTTGCAAGGAATCCGGGAAGTGTCCTCCAACACAGGAAGTGGAGTATTACTGATTAGAACATCTTACTATAAACAAACACCAGCGCCTAAAGCCGCTTACCAATATATCTCTATTCCCAGCCTCACTACTCTCTCCCCTAATATCTCTCTTCCCACCTTCCTCCTGTCACCCATTATATCTCTATTCAATGCCTCACTACTCTCTCCCCTAATATCTCTCTTCCCACATTTCCTCCTGTCACCCATTATATCTCTATTCAATGCCTTACTACTCGCTCCCCTAATATCTCTCTTCCCACCTTCCTCCTCTTACCCATTATATAACTCCTCCGTTCCTTGTGTCTTTGCGTCTACCTGTGAAATATATTTCTCTCCATTTACCTTGCTCCATCTTTGTTCGATGAACTGCAGTAGCTCTCTACAGCAAAACCTGTCATGTGCTAAATTCAAACTGGTTATGTTACAATGCCAAAAGACCAGGCATGGTATATCAGAAACGTTTCCTGGCATAAAACAATTAAAATATCTGCATTCCTGGCTTTAAGGTTGAACTTATGTTAAGATATCATTGTATTAGTTACGTTAGTAAGAATTTGATCCTAACCCTGGGACAGCACAGAACCGTGCCATACACCCTGGATGCAGTGGCAATCCATTTATTCAGAGCATATACTTTCCCTCTAAAACACTGCACTAACAAACACAATGTCAGTGATTATGAAGTCTCTTCTCCATGTCTTCCCCTTTCTCTTCTTTTATCCTATCCTATTCTTTTATCAACTTTCCATCTCAACTTCTATCTTTCTTTTGTACTCTTCTATCCTCTCAGACAAAGTGTGACATGTCTTCTCTCTCCTCAATCCTCAGTATTTCTCTAGCTTTTATCTCTTTCCCTCTCTCTCTAAAACGGAGTGATAATTCACCGCTTCCCTCTTCATTAACCTTCAGTCGGTTCTGTCAGGAGTACTAAGAATGGGCCTTTCTCCCCTGGCTCAGGTCTACAAGTTCAGGTTAAAATTGTCATTTTAGTTTTAATGAACTTTAGGACAGTCCTACAATCGTTGGTCATAAAATGTTAGTAGAATGTGAATGAACAGATTAAAAAGAGCAATACCTGTTCATGATTAATTGCTGATTAAATGCTTTTTACACATCTTTTCTAGCCAGGTCCTATATTTGTGGAGTATTGTCATTGGCAGGTAAACACTGACCCTGTCTCTTTCCATGTCCAGTCTACAGAGAACAGTGATACAACAACGAAGCCTCAAGCAGGCCAGCAGTGTAAGAGAGAGTTGGCTGGCCCAGGACAGTGGGACCCAGCTGGGATAGAGGACTTGGAGCAGGGGTCTAACCTGGAGAGTGGAGGAAAAGATGGAGCAGGTAAGACGTGAATTTCTTTACCTTTAAAAATCCCTCCTTTAGTAAAATGTTTCATCTTGAGGCTTTTAATAATTCGTCCTTACTATTCTTAAGCATGAGAATATGAAAGACATCTTGAAAAAAACATTTGTATACAACATAGCGTGTCGGCAAACCACTCTTGCTGTGGGCCAAAAAGCAGCCTAGCTGGTATAGCTTGATTCAACCATTGAAAACAAACATAAACATTATAGTCTGCTGCTTGTTCCAATACCATTTCTGGCTCCCTAGGCACAGAGAGTGACATAAGAAAACAAGATGGTCATCTGCTCAGATGACTCATAAAGGAAGCCTGGCCTGTTGAGGAGTATCACAACTTCTAAGTGCTGGCCCTGACATGTTGAACCACGTTCTTAGTGTTTACGTTCCTGTTTACAGGCCAGTGTGGTTAGCTGCACCTTAACCAGTCCAGAGAAATGAATAGAAATATAACAGTAGCTTTCTCAACGCAAAACAGCATCTAACAGCCTTTTAGCACCCATGCTGATCTCAGTCCAGTAGAAGCTCAGAACAGGCTTTCTTCTGTGTCCTTAGAAGGGCTTCGGATGGTGCCTCCTGAGGCCTGGGGGTCCACAGGTGACTAACCTTCTCAGCTCAGATAGGCTGATACAGGAACTAATCTGACCAATGGCATGATATGAGCCCAGTTAGTCAGGTTAATATACCGTAATGGAAACTGATAGTTACCGGGACTGTAACTCTGGTTATATGAGTTGAGTGAAGCCCCCTAAAGGGCATTAGCTCTCGTAGTTTACCCACGCCTGAAAGCAGCCACACAAATTCAAATGCACTTTGGCTAATGCAACCAGGGCACACCTGCCACTATATAACTCTCCCGGTACAATTCTTCATTCAGAATAAATGGGGATTGGCAGAGCATCAGGTCTGTGGGGCTTTGCTCCAATCATATAACCAGAATTACATTCCTGATAACTATGGTTATATGCCGTGGAGCTCCGCCCCCTAGAAGGCAGCCAGAGAAGGTGATGTCTATAATGCCCCTGCAAGGGTTAACACACTGACCAACAAGTGCTTGCTGGACACGCACTCAGGGTTAGAAGCTGGGAGTAGACGTGATCGAATCCCAGAGATAGTTATGTCTATATCGCCCAAGGATTATCATGCTGCGTGGCAGTAATCATCGGCAAAACGGTGCTGTGATTACAGAGTCCTATAAACTACAGGGCGTGAGCGAAATTACCTGTCCATTTGCAAACCCTGCAACTCATATCCGGAAGAACCTCTGGATATTTGAGAGAAAACCCCTCCCTGAGGTTGATGTCTGATCCACTGCTGTCTGAGAACGCGGAGAAGGATCATACTTAGAAGGATGTCTTCATTGAAGAACTGCAAACTCTCCCGGCGCACAGCAAATGGCTGCAGAGCACATGGTATTCAACATTCAGTCTCTCGCGTGCTTGGGTCCGATACACGACACACAAGTATGAGTGTGCATCTCCATTGACCAGGGAGGAGCAGCGGCTAGTTCTGTACATGATGACGGTGATTGTACAAGAATAATCAGCGGTAAAGTAGTCATCAATAGTCCAAGTGTGTTCAGTCAAAACCAAAGAAAAAGAGAGACTGGGCTCAGTTATATAGGGGCAGGTGTTGGCTGAGCCAAAGTGCATTTGAATTCCAGTGTGGCCGCTTCGCGGCGTGGGTAAACCGCTAGAGCTAATGCCCTCTAGGGGGAGCTCTGTAGCAGGGTGGAGGGTATTTGGGGTGTGGTGCTGTTGTGTAATAGAGGCTGTACCATCCACTGTACCCAGTGACTGAGACCCAACCAAACTGTTGTGCAATGCTTAACAGGTTGTTTGTTTGTTTGGTGTGTGTGTGTGTGAGACTGACAGAGAAGGAAGCTGTTGATGATGATTATCTGTATTGGCTGTACTTAGACAGATTGTTTAGGCCAAGCTAATGCAGCCAAATATTATCTAAGCCCAGGCCTCAGCAGCATGAGTGAAGAAAAATGCATTGTTCATGATCCTTGGATGAATGGTTGGGCTGTTGGGCGGTTAATTGGTTGAATGGATTTTTGGCCTGTTTGGCGGTTAATTGGTTGTATGGATGTTTGGGCTGTGTGTCGGTTGATTGGTTGTACGGATATTTGGGCTGTGTTGGTTGTTTGGAGGTTTGTATGAATGCTTGGGCTGCGCATTGATTGATTTGACGGGTGGTTGGGTTGGTTGTTTGGATGGTGGGATGGCTGGGTTGTGTGTTGGTTGTTAGAAAGGTTGGGTGGATGGCTGGGTTGTGTGTTGGTTGTTAGAAAGGTTGGTTGGATGGCTGTGTTGTGTGTTGGTTGTTAGAAAGGTTGGGTGGATGGCTGGGTTGTGTGTTGGTTGTTAGAAAGGTTGGGTGGATGGCTGGGTTGTGTGTTGGTTGTTAGAAAGGTTGGGTGGATGGCTGTGTGCAAGTAGTTAGAGAGGAGAAAATGGGGGTGGGAGGGGGAGAGTAGGGACAGCCTCCCACTGACGGGAATAAGCTGTCTAACTCTAGTTCAGAGGACCGACAGAGGTACTGATCTCAGATCAGGACGGGAGATGGGGGAGGAGGGGGAAGAGTGAGTCATTGGAGAGGAACACCAGGAATAAGAGGAGGAGAGGATGAGTGGAGCTCAACCAGGCATCTGTTAGACATTAGAAACAAGATGCCTTACAATGGGCTTCAGAGGAATGGCAGGATAGTGCCAGCAGTAGTGAAATGGCTTACAGATGCAGCTCAGAGGACAGAAGTTCTGTTCAATCTCCATTTCTTTCATCCTTTTGTGTTGTATACTCGTCTTACTATCCTTTCTCCTCCCCTCCGCCGGTCTTCTTTCTGCCTTCAGCTGGTGCAGAAATGTCTTGTCCAGCCTCATATTAGGCCTGATCTTTTGTATAATATTGCTTTCTACCTGATAAGCTCTGCAAGTTTATACAGGTCTCCAATCTGTTCCCCCACAACTATTTCCCAACCCTCAACTGGGGTCCAGTTCCAGTGTTTTGGAATAGTAGCTTGTTGATTGATGCCCATTTGTTTGACTATTTTATATTGATGATGATTTTCTAGAAACCCTTAAACCTTTAAAAACAGAATGCGTCAGAGAACCGGCAAGGAGCTCACCATCAAACTGCTCACACACATAGACACACACACACATAGACACACACACACATAGACACACACACACATAGACACACACACACATAGACACACACACACACACTGACAGAAAATACTCCATGCAACAATCAGATCCAGAAAAACACACACAGGCAAAAAATACTCCATGTAACAATCAGATCCAGAAAAACAGAGAATGACTAGCCACCTCACCCACACAACTTAACATAGCTCCACTGTGGTTGTTGCAATTGGACTGTACGTTTGCTCAAATGAAAATATTTTACTCACAAGTAATAAATACTATATACAATTCTGAAACATGATAGTGGAATCCTTAGAGTGCTTCCGGAAAGTATTCACTGAGCTTTACTTTTTCCATTTTGTTATGTTACAGCCGTATTCTAAAATGGATTAAATAATTTTTTCCCCTCTAAATTATACACACAATACCCCATAATCACATGTATATAAGTATTTGCAGCCTTTGCCATGACACTCAAAATTGAGCACAGGTGCATCCTGTTTCCTCTGATCACTCTTGATTGGATTCCAGCTGTGGTAAATTCAGTTAATTGGACATGATTTCAAAAAGCCCGCACCTGTCTATATAAGGTCCCACAGTTGACAATTTCTGTAGACGTCCGAGACAGGATTAGATAGAGGCACAGATGTGGGGAAGGGTCCAGAAACATTTCTGCAGCATTGAAGGTCCCAATGAGCACAATGGCCTCCCTTATCCTTAAATGAAAGAAGTTTGGAACCACCAGGTCTATTCCTAGAGTTGGCCGTCTGGCAAAACTGAGTGATCGAGAGAGAAGGGCCTTAGTCATGGAGGTGACCAAGAACCCGATGGTCACTCTGACAGAGCTCCAGCCTTGCTCTGTGAGGAGAGGAGAGCCTACCGGAAGGAGAACCATCTCTGCAGCACTACATCAATCAGGCCTGTATTGTACAGCGGCCAGATGGAAGCCGGTCCCCAGTAAAAGGCCCATGACAGCCCATTTAGAGTTTGCCAAAAGGCACCTGAAGGACTCTCAGATCATGAGAAACTAAATTATCTGATGGCAAGAAACAAATCATCACCAGGCCAATACCATCCATACTGTGAAGCAGGGTGGTGGCAGCATCATGCTGTGGGGAAGTTCTTCAGCAGCAGGAACTGGGAGACTTGTCAGGATTGAGGGAAGGATGAATGCAACAATATAAAGAGACATCAAGCCCGATTGACATCAAAACCTCCTAGCCCGATTGACGCAAATTTACGTCAAAAATCAATGCGTTACATTTCTATTCATAACTCCGGAATGCCTAAAGATAGAAGCCTACGTTTTTTTTCCCGTTGTAGAGGACAGTTGTCCGAAAAGCTAAAAGCTAAAAATAACTGGTCGGATGTCTATCTTTCGTAAAGGGAAAGCCCTCCAAATCTCGACTACAACAACACGAAGAAAATAAAAAAATAAAAATCACACGTGTTGCATTTCGATTCATATCTCCGGAAATATTAAAGATAGAAGCCTACGGTTCTTTTTAAGTTGTAGGGGAGAATCGTATGCAACGAACAACGAATGTATTTCTGCAAAGTAGAAGCCTTCCATATCTGGACTGAAACCTCTTTGACGCAATTCTGCGTCGAAAAGCGCACCTGTTACATTTCTATTTATATCTCCGGAATTATTAATTATGGAAGCCCACAGTGTTTTTCATGATGTAGGGGACATTCAGCTGCAAAGAATGAAATGTCGTTTGTGTATTTCTGTAAAGTAGAAACCTTCCAAATCTCGACCACAAAAACACTGTTTTTCATGATGGCAAAGTTAAAATGATTCCTTCTTTCAGGAGTTAATCTGATCTGATCTGAATCTGTTTTGATTTTTGGATTAAATGATCCATCACACTGATACAGGGATCCTAAATTGTCAATTTTGGTTGATATTGTAAAATTTTTGGAAGCAATAATGCAGAATACTTGTATATTATGTTACATGTTCCAAAAATACATTTTTTGAGTGGTTCTGAACCCCTGGTGATGTCCATATGTGACATAATAAGCCTTACCTATTGGAGAATACTTTGGCCTTCTCAATAAAACCAACTACATGTCAACATACGTTTTTTTGTATTCTCTTCACATATTGTTACTAATAAACTCATTAAGTCTTCTCAAACAATGTTAACTATTCATCCTTCTTTCAGTTATGGGGTTTCAGAGTCCAAAAAGTAATGGACATCATTCTAAAACAAAGGATAACCTCCTGAGAGGTCAAAAGGTCAAGGTTCTGACAGGCAGATTTTGGGTTCCCAAATGACCCTTAGGGCTAGGAGGGTTAATGTTAACTGTTGTGGAAAATGCCGTTCCCAATTCAAAAACATGCAAGAACTTCAGAGGTTGTAAAATCAATTAGACTTTAATGAACATCATCATGAAGCCGAGAAGTTTCTGCAGAAAAGACCAATGTACAACTTTTAAACACATACATTTATACCATGTATTATCTCATGCTATTTAGATTACCCCTTTATGATAATTTCAGAGAACGAGTGAACCTATTGTTCAAATCATGAGCCACCTGGCCTTGAGAGATGGTAAAGGCCTGGGAAGAGTTTAAGCGGGACAGAGTGAGAAGCTGGCAATTGGATTCTGATTCCCAGAAAATAGGTTCAGAATCTTTCTGGTGAGAAATCATGAATGATGACCTCGTCTTTTAGTTTTCCAAGTGTGCTTATACTACCACTCAGTACATGATTATATGAATAGATGTTGTTCAGCATTATTTATCAATACCTGCAGTTTAATACATTTCTGGCTTATGAGTATATGACATCTTATGGATTACTAAAATATTACTTCTGTAACACTATGGTTAACTAATCGATTCCTTAGTGAATTCATTATGTGGATATGTGAAACACCAAAATTCCCCTACCAAACCTGCTCTAGAGCAGTATGGACCTCAGACTGGGGCAAAGGTATTTTTTGCAAGAGGACAACAACCCTTAGCACACAGCCAAGATAACAAAGAATTGGCTTTGTGAGAACTCTGCGAATGTCCTTGAGTGGCCCAGTCAGAGTTTAGACTTGAACCTGATTGAACATCTCTGGAGAGATCTGAAAATGGCTGTGCACCAACACTCCCCATCCAACCGGATGGAGCTTGAGAGGTCCTGCAATGAAGAATGGGATAAACTACCCAGATATTGGTGTGCCAAGCTTGTAGCATTATACTCAAAGAATTTAGGCTGTAATTGCTGTACATGTTTATGTACATGTTCATATTTTTGTTCACATTTTTTGCAAATCTTTTAAAAATCCGAAAAAAAAAATTCTCTTTGTCATTATGGGGTATTGTGTGTAGAATTTTTAGGAAACAGTTGTCTCTGATTGGGGAGCCTACTTAACCCTTGCTTGCCTGGCGCATCTGGCCCTCTGGATGTCTTTCACTAGCGCTGCGGACGCAGCTCAGCCGGGAGCTCAGACCTTTTCTTGCGCACGGTGCCAAGCAGGGTCAGGTTCCACTCAAGGAGCTCTCGCCCGAGCTCGTACGAGGTGAAGAAATTGTTGCAGGTCACGTTACGCGTCGAGGCCTCGCGTCACATCGAGCACGACCCACATGCCCTGGTTCTTCTCTTGCCGTCCGTTCGTCGGCTTGCCCGTGTAGACTTGCATCTTCCAAGCATAGCTGGACTTGGCGTCACAGGTCACCCCGGAGTTGATGTCGTATTTCGCAGGCTTGCTAGGCATGTACTGCCGGAAAGGACAGTGGCCTGTGGCGAGAGGAGAGATGCAAACAGATACTCACACACAGATACTCACACACAAAGCCACACGCTCTTACACACTCACACACGCACTTACAGTCACAGGCACTCACGCACTCATTCACATACTCACACAAACCCACACGGTCCTCGCTGTCCCTCAGTCAAGTTATGCTCGGTTGTGTCTCGTGAGGTCTCCGCGACCCCGGACCTGGTCACAAAGACCCAGAGGGCTGCGCGAGTGTTATACGGTCACAGAGACCCAGAGGGCCACGCAAGTGTTATACGGTCACAGAGACCCAGAGGGCTGCGCGAGGCCTATGAACTTGGCGTGGTCACCGAGACCCAGAGGGCCACATGACTGTTACACGGTGACAGAGACCCAGAGGGCGGCGCAAGTGTTATACGGTCACAGAGACCCCGATGGCGCGCGAGTGTTACACGGTCGCAGAGACCCCAATGGCCGCGCGACTGTTACACGGTCACAGAGACCCCGAGGGCCGCGCGAGTGTTACACGGTCACAGAGACCCCGAGGACGGCGCGAGTGTTACACGGTCACAGAGACCCCGAGGACGGCGCAAGGCCTTTATGCTTAACGACTTTTGGGCAGCGCGGGGTTAGGGCTATGTGCCTCCCTTAGTACCGTCACGAGGTGACCCCATCTCGTACGTGGCTTGTCGTAACGTCAAGGCCGCGTTCAGCCCGAGGACAGTGCAAAGCTCCGGCTCAGCAGGATGGAGGATGCGCTACAGCGCCTCTCGTGCGGCCCGGACACTTTGACCTGTAAGGACGGTGCGAGGGGTCTGATTAGTCCTTGTCCACACTTGGGGTGGTTTACTGTTTGTGCTATGCTTCAGTTTGCAGCCACTGTCACGTTTTGTTTGTTTTATGGTTGTACTGTGGATACGCTACATGTTCTTTAGGTAAGTTGATTCACAGTGTGTTTTATGTTTAGTTGGTTAGTTTTGCAGCTAGTTTACAGCACTTTTGTTTTCGACATAAATGTACGCGTTTGGTTCCACCACTCACTACGGCCATGATAAAAATAAAAAGGATATTTTACAGGAACTGTCAGCCTATAAAAACTGTTTTATATATATATATATATATATGGGCGTTCCCATATTCAGTAGGTTTTTGTGTGTGGGTGGGTGTAAGTGTTCTGTTATTGATCAGGATGTGAATGGAAACACTGCCTTTGGCCAGCTCAGTCAATGAATCAGATGACAAGCAGTGATGTGGTCCCACAGTAGTAGCAGGTGTTTAGGGAGCTGCACCCTTCTTAACTCCAGTGATCTGCATCATGGCTGGAATCTAGATTAACTGCTGCTGATGAAAGACAGACAGACATACAGCTAATGAAGAGAGACACAGGGTTAATTGAGAGGTGAAACAGAATCAGACAGATGGCTAATGAACATTGACAAGCAGACAGATGGGTAATGAATACAGACAGGCAGACAGACACACAGACAGAGGGCTAATATAGATATATACACATACGGATGGGTAATGGATACAGACAGGCAGACACACACAGGCACAGGGCTATGATACACATTCACACATACAGATGGCAAACCGATAAGACAGACAGGCAGAAAAAATAACAAATCATTTGTGTAATGGAATGTGACTGGCAAGGAAAAAAATATGAACTACTTCAGCTGATTGCTATGTAATAATACCCCCTCCCCGAGAATATTATACAACTAGTCTACCACAGCAGGATTTGGAACAAAGTAATAAAGGCTGAGGAATAACACAGATTGACTATTTTCAAAGATAATTTGAAAGAGATGCCGGGAAATGTTTTGCATGTAAGTGGTGTTTACCTCTTCACATGTGGCCAACATTAAGCACATCTGAATAGTGTTTAGGTAATAGTGTTTGGGTAATAGTGTTTAGGTAATAGTGTTTAGGTAATTAGTGTTTAGGTAATAGTGTTTAGGTAATTAGTGTTTAGGTAATAGTGTTTAGGTAATTAGTGTTTAGGTAATAGTGTTTAGGTAATTAGTGTTTAGGTGATAGTGTTTAGGTAATTCCGGGGGCATGTTTTCAGTAAGATTTAAGCCCCTGAAGCATTCCTCCTACTAAATAGTGTTTAGGTAATTCCGGGGGCATGTTTTCAGTAAGATTTTAAGCCCCTGAAGCATTCCTCCTACTCACTCAAAGCTTTGTTGGGTAGGTTTGTGCTACAAAGCTAAATTCCACAGACAATTGAACACAAATATTTATCTCAATCACGTAGCGTTTGTCACATACAACACAACAGGTGTTGACTAATAACTAAATGCTTTCTTGGGTGTGTGTGTTCCAGACAGAAGAGGAGAGAGCTGTGTGAATAAGCCTTTGATCCCTGCCGGGTCGGGAGTTTAGACATGTGACTGGTGATATTTTCCAGGTCTAGCCCAGAGCTTGTCAAGAGAATGTGACCTATTACAACCGCTGGTTCGATGGAAAAGAGTAGCAGGATTGAACACTGGGAGGTGGAAAGTTGGTGTCAGGGAGGAAGAAAAGAGAGAAACAGACAGAGACAGACAGACAGAGAGAGAGTCAAAAAAGGTAAAGGGGTCAGTTATACTTCAACTATATGCACATTGATAGATCACTGTGCTTGGCTAATAATATAACATTTTAAATTCCTTTTCCTTTTGAAAACCGTGTGTAGTGTTTCTTTCTGATTTATATGCATGGATGGTCTGAATGCTCTGTAGGTGATGTGTATTCTCTACATGTAGTATTTTTACACCCTGATCTGGGACACACATACACAAGCTTGCACACCCCCAGACCAGAGCATAGATAGAAGTTCACCAAAGGCACTCTTGGACCGGGGAATATTATACTGTAGTGTCTGATGTCACTTTTAACTGGTGCTTGGGAAGAGCAGAAAGACAGAGATAGAGAGAGAAAGAGAGAGAGGTGGATGGAGATAACTAGTGTGAGAAAATAAAAGGGAGACAGAGAGAGACAGAGAGGAAAGAGAGTGTGAAATATTGATTGAGAGAACTAGAGTATGAGAAAGAAAGAGGGATACAGAAAGCAAAGCAATCAAGAGCAAAAACCTGATAATATATTTTTGGGATGGGATTTAACAGGGTTGTGTGGGAGAGATTGCTGTGTGTGAGAGAAGAAGCTAAATGTGTATGTGAGAGAGAGGGACTGCTGTGTATGAGAGAGAAAGCTAATTGTGTGTGAGCATAACATTATTTAGCCACAATCGAGTTCAAGGCTGTCAGGTTTTTAGTTAATCCCACTAGACGGCATGGTAATTGTTTTATAAGGGAGCAAGTAAGCCAGCTAATGTATTTACTATGACGTCAGACCTTTATGCCACATAACTTTACATCACGTCGCCGTTCTTCCCTGTTGCATCACAGCTTCATTAATCTTACTCCGTTAAATCCCATTCTTATAAAGCTCCAGCTGGTCTCAGTGTCCACTGAGGCTCAACATTGTAAGACTGAGGACTTGATAATTAATTTTTGGTTTCATCCAACCTTTGATTTGGTAGAGCATTTTTAGTGGCTTCCCCGACTGCTACACTATGAGGTCAGGTGCGTCTGTGTGTGATTCCTCACAGTGTGGGGACTCTAATTGTTCCTCTGACAACAGCTTCACAGGCTTGGACAGCTCAGATTAGCTTTGTGTGTTTTGGAAAGAGTTTCTGTTCTTGAAAGCATTTCCTAGTGAAGTCCACAAGAGGTACAGTACTTGTGTTTGCTTGATTGTTCTGCTGTGGTGTGGTTAGGGGCTGGTGGTTCGGTCCCTGTGGGGACGTGGACAGCTTTCTCAGCTTCTCAGTAATGTTCCTCACTTCCTCCATCTTGAACTCCTCCATGCTCCTCCTAAAAGATTCCTTTTGCAACTTGTTTGTTGTTTGACATGTTCAGCACTCTATATATTTGTCTGCAAGCGTGTCACGTCTTTATTGCATTCACACTTTTCAGTTGACATCTGTGTCTAAGTGCAAGGCGGAGCGGTGGAGAAGGGTGGAGAAGGGGGGCATGGGGTGGCTCATCATCCCTCCATAGTTCCTACTTATCCTACAAAGAAAAACCATTAGGACACTCCTGTAGAGTAAGGAGGCACTGTCATAAATGTCATTTGAAACACACACCCACTCTGTGTTCATTATTAAAGGCTTGGTAGCTTGTTATTGGCAAGTCCATTATATAATGTATCTGTCTAAACTCCGGAGTCAGTGAGTCGCTAAGCTAACTAGAATCCATGCCCCCAGACATAAAATGTTGCCCCTGATGGGAATATATTTCTCATGCTCAGCTGAAAACTGACTTGGCAGACAGACTGGATTCCTGTATGTATGTGATTTTATAGTAGTTGTCAATTACTGTATACATTTGTTATAAATGTGGTTGCGTATTACAGTATGTGAATGAAGGTGTGTGGGGGAGTGAGTGTGTATGGAGGTGTGTGTATGAAGGTGTGTGTATAGAGGTGTGTGTATGAAATGATATGCAGCAGAGGAGGTAGAGCGAGAGTTGCAAGAGAGGGACAAAGAAAAGCAGAGTAAAAGGGAAGTAGAGATGAAGAGAAGGATGATGGGTAAACTAGGAAGAGGAGAGAGGAAGAAGTCATATTGACCAAACTCTCAACGGCATGCATTACTCTCACACACAACTAAGATGCTAAAATCAATAGTAATTCAATCCCGTTGTGAGCTGTGCTCGGGTGTAGAAACAGGGAAACCTCCCATATTGCTCTGTTCTTCTTGCCCCCTTATGGGCAACTGGTGGAAGTGCAATGCAACCCAATTTTAGGTAAATGAAGGGCAGTTGGTTCATTCTTAGTTATTGGACATGGTTGAGAGAGAGGCCTGATATCCCCCTGGCAGTACCTTCAGGGTGGGATATCGGGTATTATACATCCCCTGGCAGTACCTTCAGGGTGGGATATCGGGTCAGTACCTTGAAGCACAGGTGTGTCTGAGCTCCAGATGGGTTGATAGAACATCACGGACAAAAAAAGATGGGGAGTAGAATTCCCTTTTGCTTTTTGTCTGATCCTACTATCTGTTTGACTCCAGTTTACTGCTCCTTTCTTGAGCACCCGTGGAAGTGTTGGGGGACCTATGGACCTTGGCATTAGCACAGCTGACTTGGAAACCAAACTGTCTGTCTTGCACAACAGATGTTCTTCCCAGGGCTAGCCCAAGATCCAGCTTGAATGATCTGGAGTTACCTGGTGTGTCCATTTGTCCATACCTCACTGCTTCCGCATGTTCTCAGAAGGGAGACACATGAGCCTGTCAAACTGGGCGACACGTCAGCCTGATCGACAACATGCTGCAGGTGTTGAGCAAACTAAGTGTGAGACCTAGAACCTATTGGGTTGTGCTTGACGTATGCCTTCAATGCAGGGAGGAGGAGCGGTCAATCTAACCAGCGGATGGCTTGGTGGCAGGATCCATAGAGGGTGAGCGGTTCAAAGCTCACAGAGCTCTTGCTGGTCCTCTCTTCGATAGGGGGCGCAATTTATTTTTTGGCCTCACTCACGGCTTTGACCTTGCCCTCACTTCCATTGGCCTGCCTACATTGCCAATGCATTATGGCTGTCTGCATGCTACAGAGGAGGGCGACGGTGTAGCATTAGTCAGGGTCGTCTGGTCAATAAATGCTTTCTTTCCTCTCCTCCATTTCTTTGGGTGTTGCCAGCAGCTTATCAACTTCCTTAATGAGGTGAGCTGCACCAAGGCCTGTTATGATGACTCCTAGGAGAACATCAAACCTAGGAAGCCTTGTCTCAGTTGAATAGAACCCAGTCTGACAACCTGTGTGTGTGTATTCATCTCAGTGGAAGAAAACATAGTTTGACCACTTATGTGTGGGTCCATCTCAGTGAAAGAGATCACAGTCAATTTGACAATTTGTGTGTGTGTGTTGCAATGAAGCCAGAAAGCTACGGATAGCAGTAGCTGGTATACTGAGAGCAAGAGATGACAGTATGGTTACCTGTGTGGGTCAGAATTAAAGCAAAGCTGTATGTTTGTATGTGTGTGGTATATAATGAAGTATAGGTGAATCTGGAAAGGGAGAACAAACAAATTAGTTACATGTTATGTGAATTGCAAAGCAAAAAACTGCTACTGGTAGTGACCAAGAACAAACTAGCAACTAACCTGCGAGAGCCTTAAGCAGCAAAACAGCTATGAATAACTATACCTGCATGGGCAACAAAGAGACAAACATGACCTCTGATTTTGTATTGGAGACTTCCAGCATCTTGATCAATGCTTTTTGATATTGTCTGAATGATTGGCTGAAATGGGGCATCATTTATTCAATACTTGACCCTTATCAGTGACAGTGTGAGGGTGGTCAAAATGGATACAGTATTGCAGTGGAATAATGTAATATCACATTACATGTGCTTTGAAGCTTTGATGTTCTGTGCTGATGGCTTAATGGTCTCACAGACCTATCACAATTGTACAAGATAGGAAGAAAAGAAAGGGAGACAGAAAGAGAGACAGAAAAAAAAGAGTGAGATAGAGAGGGATGGATAGTAACAGACTGAAAGAGGTTGTGCTGTGTGAGACAGTGTCTGGTCTTTGATACTTTAACAAGGAACTTGAGCCTGACTACAGGTTGACAATCACAGTGGATTGGGAGAACAGTGGATTGGGAGAACAGTGGGTTGGGAGAACATGAGAAAAAGGGACAGAAGATCAGGTCAAAAGAGGAAAGGAGGAGAACAGGAGAAAAGAGTTGAGGAGAACTGGAGAGAAGTCAGAAGAGTGGTGGAGCAGACCAGGACAGAGCTGGCCTGGTTTACATCTTGACAGAGCTGGCCTGGTTTACATCTAGACAGCGCTGGCCTGGTTTACTTCTAGACAGAGCTGGCCTGGGTTACATCTAGACAGAACTGGCCTGGTTTACTTCTAGACAGAGCTGGCCTGGTTTACATCTAGACAGAGCTGGCCTGGTTTACATCTAGACAGCGCTGGCCTGGTTTACTTCTAGACAGAGCTGGCCTGGGTTACATCTAGACAGAACTGGCCTGGTTTACTTCTAGACAGAGCTGGCCTGGTTTCCTTCTGGCCAGACTTGGCCTGGTTTACATATGAAAAGGGCTGGCCTAGTTTACATCTAGACAGAGCTGGGCTGGTTCACATCTGGGAAGAGTTGCGCTGGTTTTCATCATCACAATTAGTGTACTAACCCTAACCCAAACGTAATGAAGCAGGTAAGAAACCCTTGAGCAACAGGAATGTGAATAGTTATGTGGATTATAAATAATTCCACTTTTTTGAAGGGGTTGATCATTTTATTTTGTCAAATGAAGTGGGCCATTTTAACATGGAAACAATTTTGCTACAGCAACAGGATGATCAACTTTAAATAATGTATCTGCAGACCTCCAGGCCTGTTTGAGTTAGGGTTAGCTGATGTGGGTTATGGTTAGCTGATGTGGGTTAGGGTTATCTGATGTGGGTTAGGGTTAGCTGATGTGGGTTATGGTTAGCTGATGTGGGTTAAGGTTAGCTGACGTGGGTTAGGGTTAGCTGACATGAGTTAGGGTTAGCTGACGTGGGTTAGGGTAAGAGTTAGCTGACGTGGGTTAGGGTTAGTTGACGTGGGTTAGGGTTAGTTGACGTGGGTTAGGATTAGCTGACGTGGGTTTGGGTTAGAGTTAGCTGACGTGGGTTCGGGTTAGTTGACGTGGGTTATGGTTAGTTGACGTGGGTTAGGATTAGCTGAAGTGGGTTGGGGTTAGAGTTAGCTGACGTGGGTTCGGGTTAGTTGACGTGGGTTATGGTTAGTTGACGTGGGTTAGGGTTAGCTGACGTGGGTTAGGGTTTGCTGACGTGGGTTAGGGTTATCTGATGTGGGTTAGGGTTAGCTGACGTGGGTTAGGGTTATCTGACGTGGGTTAGAGTTAGCTGATGTGGGTTAGGGTTAGCTGACTTGGAACTCCAGGTTCAGGGGCTTGATGCTGACAATGTGTCTGTGTGTATGTGACAGTGTGTGACTTTGTGTGTGAGACAGTGTGTATCTGTATGTATGTGACAGTATGTATCTGTCTCATAATACCAGGGTTAGGGTTATTGCCTGAAATTGACTCTGGAAAAGGGTTAGGGTTAGGGTTAGGGTTAGGGTTAGTGTTAGGGTTAGGGTTAGGGTTAGGGTTAGAGGATAGCAACTTCCTCCTAACATTGTGCTGCTCCAAATGGAATCACATATCACCTCTTTAAAATACTGTAGCACTCCAGATCCGTGAGTATGATTAAACTAATGACCAGTAGGCTATTATTTTATTTTTCTACAAAGTGACGGAGAGACTGTGGAAGAGCTAGAACAAGAGAGGTTGGGACAGAAAGCATGAGGGTCTTGCATTTCAGGTGGTCTGTGGAAGGTGTTTGGTTTCTAGTGGGAATCTTTCTGTGTGAAAAGTGAATCTGCCAGCATAACATTCAGCAGTCAGCCTCGTAAACATGCAAGCAGAATGACTCTGTGAAAGAGATCTAGAGAAAGCTGAGGGTTAGCAGGAAGAAGATTAAAAGAAAAATGTGCTTGCTAAGAGAAACACAAGACAGAAATGCTGAGATAAGCAAAGGGAATTTGCGAGAGAGCAGGAGAGGAGAGAAGGGATTATAAAAAAGTAAACTGAGAGAGTCTGTAGAGACTGAATGCAGACTTGACAGGAAAGGAGAAAATAAGGGGAGGGTTATCCTGGAATAGCCAGGCGGCAACTAGAGCTGTAGAAGACTCCTCCCCTCCCTCCCTCTCCCATAACGCTCGATCTCTGTCTCTGAGGCAGACTGCTACTCTGTCTTTTGACCAGGCAGTTAATAGAGGCAAGAGCTCAGTAACTGGAAAGAAAAAGAGAAAGAGAAAGTGAGAGACAACTGTTCTAATGACAGCTGTGGAGTAAAGGTTGACAGTGGGTATCTCTATGTGAGGTATCTCGTCTTGGCTGTGGATTTGAGGACGGGAGCTTTTTACTGGACTTTTTGCTTCTTCTGTGTGTTGTCATCTGTGGACGCTGCTTTCCGGACACCGCTTTGGGATTTACTCTGATTGCAAGGATCTAGTGTGTGAGAGAGAGAGTTCCCTGGGCCATGCCCACCCCTGCTAGTCATCCAGCGTGAGGGGTACACCATGAAAGGGGGTCATCACCACAGGGGCTGTGCCTGCCAACACTTATTCCGTAAAGTCTTGGCCAAGTGTGGCTGTTGCTATGCCCGGGTCAGAGGTGAGGAACACCCCCAACACACACGTCAGATATTGATTGATGAGTTTTACTGCATGTTTTATGTGTTTTCTCGCGTTTTCTTGTATGTGGAATTCCCTGACTCTCCTCACTGTTTCCTCACTCTCTCCTCTCCTTACTGTCTCCTCTGCCTCCTCTTCTCACTGTCTCCTCTCCTTATAGTCCTCTCTCCTCACAGTCTCCTCTCCTCACCGCCTCCTCCCCTCACTGTCTCCTCTCCTCACTGTCTCCTCCCCTCACGGTCTCCTCCCCTCACTGTCTCCTCTCCTCACAGTCTCCTCTCCTCACTGTCTCCTCCCCTCACTGTCTCCTCTCCTCACTCTCTCCTCTTATTCCATGTATTTCCACACTGCCTGTTCAGCATTCACTCATGTTCCTCTCAGACGGACGCCCACCACCTACTTATCTCTCTCTGTTTTGCCGGCGGTGTGTACTGTGTGCTAATGGTTTAAGCATGCTGTGCTCTGCCACTCCCTGCTCTTCTCCCTCCCCTCCTGTCTCTCTCTTTGTCTTACCCCATCTCTCCTCCCTTTCCCCTTTACTGGATCCACAGTGTGTCACATCCTAACTGCTTGTTGCACTATGGCTTGGAAGACAAAAAACAGGGCTTACTTTATTAGGATCCCCATTACCCACTGCAACAGAAACTTCCTCAGGTCCACATAAAACATCAAACTATAATAGTTGTATGAATATATTTACAGAGAGAGAAAAAATAACTAATAGGGAAAGAGAAACATCATAGAGTGATATTTGATTAGATGTAAGATGTGGCTAAGAAGGGTGGTCAAAACACAGCTATGGCTAAGAAGGGTGGTCAAAACACAGCTATGGCTAAGAAGGGTGGTCAAAACACAGCTATGGCTAAGAAGGGTGGTCAAAACGCAGCCATGGCTAAGAAGGGTGGATGAAGTGAATATAATGAAGTAATAAAGTGCAGCAGAAAAAAGCACTAATCCATTACAATAGGTAGATTGGGAAAAACCATGGGGTGGCATGAGGATATGTAATAACAACAAACACCAAGAACCCATCCATTAGTTTACAATGCACACAAGACCTAGAAATCACTCTTCCGCTTGTAATGTTTACCAGACAAACGTAAGCTTACAAAGCCAGACATACACACACACAGTGGATGTACTATTGGGGCTAGGGGCTGGAGATAAAACATTATGATTTACATGATCATGGTCTGTAGTTGGGTACAGGTATACATTATCATTATGTGTGGTTGGGTACAGGTTTACATGATCATTGTGTGTGGTTGGGTACAGGTTTACATTATCGTTTTGTGTGGTTGGGTACAGGTTTATATTATCATTATGTGTGGTTGGGTACAGGTTTACATGATTGTTTTGAGTGGTTGGGTACAGGTTTACATTATCATTATGTGTGGTTGGGTACGGGTTTACATGATCGTTTTGTGTGGTTGGGTACAGGTTTACATTATCATTATGTGTGGTTGGGTACAGGTTTACATGATTGTTTTGAGTGGTTGGGTACAGGTATACATAAATGTTGTGTGTGGTTGGGTACAGGTATACAGGATCTTGGCAGCTCCTACATTCTTCCTTTAATCCTACTATACATGAGACATGGGTCCAAATGCTGTGTGACATGTTTCACACCATCGGCTCTATCCTGCTTTGACTGTGAGATGGGATGGGTTTACACTGGGGAAATGTCTTTTGGTCTCTTAGGCCATGCAAGGTCAAGCATTCAAGCGTTGATTAAGTATTTTAAGTTATGTTCTATACCTTGAATATTTGGAATATGCAGACTAGTTCAGGCTCAGATGTATGGGGGAGGGGGGGGGGGCTTGTATATGGCCTGGCTCTCTTTCATATTACTGCCTGGAAATTCTCTTAGGGTCCCTAAAATTCCTCAGATGTCTTCAGTTAAATATCTTACCTTACGTAATAAAAACACTAAAGCTTCATAGAGCAGAGCAATTAGGAGCCCGTTCTCATTTAAACGTAAACTTTGCCATTTGAGAGTAAAGAAACCATGTTCGAGCTCTTTTGGTCTTTTGATCTGTATTTTCTTTTTCTTGTCTGTAAGTAGGAGGCCTTAGTCTCCTTTAATGACAGCCATGGAAGTAGAAGGCCTTGGTCTTCTTTAATGACGGCCATGGAAGTAGAAGGCCTTGGTCTCCTTTAATGACGGCCATGGAAGTAGAAGGCCGTGGTCTCCTGTAATGACAGCCATGGAAGTAGAAGGCCTTGGTCTTCTTTAATGACGGCCATGGAAGTAGGAGGCCTTGATCTCCTTTAATGACGGCCATGGAAGTAGGAGGCCTTGGTCTCCTTTAATGACGGCCATGGAAGTAGAGACATTTCAGAGAAAAACTTTCAATAGTTCCTTAAACAACAATTCGGGGAACCTACACACTATAAAACAACATCTTCTTATTTCCAAATGTTTTCCAAACACATACACGTATTCATATATTATATACCACACATGTAAAAATACATTACAGTACAAAATACATTATAATATTTATTATGTTATGTTTATTATATTTTCCACATGAATCCTAAAATGCATCCAGATTCAAATAGATACACGTTTCCATATGAGCTGCTTGGTGATTTCCTCCTTGGTTAACTATACTGATGTGTCCTTGGTTAACTATACTGATGTAACTTGACCTCCAGGCATGTCTCTGCAAAATGGAGTCCCCTACTCTTGGTACATCCTGGCTCCTCCCCCACACTTATGCCTCATAACCAACCAAAGAAAAACTGCTACCCAGCAGTTGCAAAAATACCCTAACCAGTTAGATAACATATCCTAACACCCTTCACCCAGGAAGACATCCTAAAACCCTTCACCCAGGAAGACATCCTAACACCCTTCACCCAGGAAGACATCCTAACACCCTTCACCCAGGAAGACATCCTAACACCCTTCCCCCAGGAAGACATCCTAACACCCTTCCCCCAGGAAGACATCCTAACACCCTTCACCCAGGAAGACATCCTAACACCCTTCCCCCAGGAAGACATCCTAACACCCTTCCCTCAGGAAGACATCCTAACACCCTTCACCCAGGAAGACATCCTAACACCCTTCACCCAGGAAGACATCCTAACACCCTTCACCCAGGAAGACATCCTAACACCCTTCACCCAGGAAGACATCCTAACATCATCAAGTTCTAGGACTACTGCCAAGTTATTTTCCTCTGGCATCCCTGGTAGCAATTCAGTCAGTGGGCTTTTCCTTTTAGCTGCTCATCCGCTACACTGCTATAACCCCCTAGAGAGGATCTGAAAGCTAAAGCACTGTTCTTCTCTTGAGTGAACTAACCACAATCCATTTAGTATGTGGAGTAACACAACATTATGTATTACCCGCAATACACAATCCCTTTAGTAGGTGGAGTTACACAACATTATGTATTACCCGCAATACACAATCCCTTCAGTAGGTGGAGTAACACAACATTATGTATTACCCGCAATACACAATCCCTTTAGTAGGTGGCGTTACACAACTTTATGTATTACCCGCAATACACAATCCCTTTAGTAGGTGGAGTTACACAACATTATGTATTACCCGCAATACACAATCCCTTTAGTAGGTGGCGTTACACAACATTATGTATTACCCGCAATACACAATCCCTTTAGTAGGTGGCGTTACACAACATTATGTATTACCCGCAATACACAATCCCTTTAGTAGGTGGCGTTACACAACATTATGTATTACCCGCAATACACAATCCCTTTAGTAGGTGGAGGTACACAACATTATGAATTACCAGCTCCTCGATACCATGACTGACAGCACTTTCTCCAGATCTTTTTTAGCCACACTGAGAACTTGGATGATTCTGGCAAATCTCTTCGATCAGTGGTTTCTTTGATGTGCGCCCTGTTCGATAAAGACTTTGCCACGCTAGGCGGTGAAGTTAACGCCCCCATCTCTGCTTGTCCGCTCCTCACGAGCACACAGTTGCACCCTGCGGTTGCATAGATGCTCCACCTCCTGATAATTCACTGTTCTCATTCTTTTAATGCGCATTAAATGTCAATTAACTGCCTTTGTGGTTGCTAACAACTGGCAAAAAGGAATATAATTACTTTACTGGTTCCATAATTGGAGTAAAAACTAAAAAGCTTGGTTGAATCTAGGAGGCACACTGTGGGTTTCGTCTTGGCGCCATTCTCGAATTCATGCAGGTTTTCGCTTTGAGTGTCTAACGTGCTTCAATCAGGAAATGTTC